>JAENHJ010000164.1:595000-709070 GCA_025330945.1 Mucuna pruriens | reverse complement strand
AAAGCACAATTTGTGTTAAGGATAAAAGTTCACATGATAATTAAAAGGTAGGCACAAAGTTTTAAGGAGGTTTTAGATCTAAACATTATAATTGAGAAAACTAAAGTCATCATCATCTTTAAAATAAGATATTCAAACACCAAGGCATAGAGCAACTATTCTAACTTCTAGAACCCCGATGTCACACTAATCAGAGCAAGATTCCGCCTTTTCAAAACTTGGCACCATGAGTGCCCCCAACGTTACCTAAAAGAAAACAACAAGAGAAAGTACGGTGAGGAATCACATTCAATCATATATAAAGGCAGATAATGTCCCAAATCCCACCCATTACCGTACTCACTTACTAACAGTTAACAGATGCTCATATATCAATCACATTTCATTCATTCAAAACCAATCACAGTTCATTCATGTTTACAAAATGCACATGCTCGCCTGCATATGCTCATCACCACACCTAAGAGTCTCGAGTCGGAACTCCACAATCATGGACGAACCTCCTCAATCCCCTTTAGTTATCACTAATGATGGCCACACCAATTAAACACCCGTATGGGCCGGTGTGTCGCATAGTTAAACACCACCTATGGCCCATGCGAAGATATTCCACACAACCGTTAAACACCACCAATGGCCGGCGTGCAGCATGGTTAAACACCACCTGTGGCCCATGCATATGATTGTCCCCTATCATTAGTCCCCCTGTTAAACACCACATATGGCCAAGGTATTATAGCCATGTCTGGCTTCTCATGCATCTCATGCCTCTCATGTCCATGCTCAATGCATTCTCATCCACACTCTTATTCTCATGATTTATTTATACATCATTTGCACAGTCCACAATCATACCCAACCATATTAATTTAACCATCATTATTATAAATCATTCATCAGAAAGAACAGAAACGCACATAAAACACCATTGAATTTCACCCAGTTTCATCATTGCACACAAGAGCCTCAAATCATGAACAACCATAAACAACACAAGAATCAAGTAATTAGGGCAATTAATCATACGGTTTCCCAACAAAAATCACATTAGGACAAGACGTTAATCAGACCAAAGAGCATATTGACAAATCTTTTCTACCGATTAAAATATTTTTAAAGCATAATAATTAAACGAAATTGAGAATTTAGATCCTAGAGGGACTTAGGGATTACCCTCACTACCTGTACACTCCCGCATTCATATATGATCAAACTCATCTCCTCCATACCTTAGATGCGAAGAATAGTGATGATTTGATGCGGCTCTAGGACGGTATGAACACACTAGCTCCTCTTCCTTGCAGGTCGGCGTTTTCTCTCCTTTAGGTCTGGCTGTCTGACGCATAAAACACCAATTAGGGTAAACTGATTACCCCCTGTCTAATATTCTAGCTGGGTCGGGTCAACCCCAACCCGCCCGTCAGCCTCCCCGTTAATTCAATTAGTTAAATTAATAAATGAAAATAATTTAGATAAAGCCTCATCAGTTTATAAAATCATTAACCCCTCTATTAAATTAAAATTGATAATAATAATAATAATGTAATTAATTTCTAAAAATAATTAAATAAATTTTAGGATGTTACAATTCTCCCGTCCTAAAAGAAAATTCGTCCTCGAATTTACATAGAGTAAATACTTCCCATACCCTTACAATTGCCCTCCCTTTACTCATTTAGTGTTTGTAACGACAGTCCTTACTTGATTTGGATTGGCTAAATAATCATCTCACCTCTCTAAACCAGTTAACCTTAAATCTTTCACAATTTCTAGTATCAATTCTCATACCTAGTCTTCTTTTAACCTTCAAACAAGTTCGTTCAATTACTTGCCAGAATAACAATGTACGTCCAGAGTTGAAACATGTGCAATTATTGTGTACATGACATGGGTGAAGTGGTAGACTGAACCCAATCCAATTAGATTCCTTGAGTTTAACAAAATCTCTCCCCCAAGTTCTAAAACAACTCTAGGATTCCAACCTGTCAACCAAATAGGTGCTCACACTTATCCACTCTTCCCATGATTTAAGCTGCCAAAACATTTTCCAAAGATCCTCAGGCATCTATACCACCTCGATTCGATATTAAATCTACTGTACGATCCTCTTCTAAGACTTACTAATTACATAAATCCATTTCTAAATTACTTAATTCCATCTAGAAAATCATATTCCCTCGTCTTATGGTTTCTCTTCTATCCACTAAAGTGGGTGTTCTAACTAGTTAACAGATCATGCCCTCTAATCAAACGAGAGGATGCGAAAGGATTTCCTATTTACGACATATTCTACTGTCTTGATTCTACCTAGTGATGGCTTCCTAAAACCTTGGTTATTTGGAAATTCCAATCACCTCATCTATTTTAGGTTCCTCTCCTACTAGTTGAATTTCCACTTAGTGTTTCTACGTCATCGAGAATATCAACTTAAAATCATGCAAGTGGTGTCTTCGAATCTTAAGAGTAGCCATTACTTTTCTACTACCTCCAAGCTAGGGTTACATAATTCGTCTTACAACTCCCAGTTGTCTGTAAGATTAAAATACATCCTCACTATCTAGTAACAACACTCTTCTCAATAACTAAGGTCGTATTACTAAGGTTGGCACGCTATATAATGCTTCTCAAGACATTGGAACTAATTCCAAATTATCAATCCACCTAAACCTTGCTCCTTTCCTAGATTCTTGAGTTAAAGACTATGCTAACTTAAGGAATACGTCTAGAATTCACCACGTATTTGTCCAATCCAGGAAAATTTATAATCTTACTCACTAATGCAAGGTTTTTAACTTAAGAGAAACTCCTACCTTAAAAGGCTGACTATTGGGTTCTCACACTAAAGATCACATAACTTAAAGAACTCATATCTTCCATTTAACTTTTATTAAACAATTATACCATGACTCATCTCAATAGTGCGGACTAGTATCCTTAGATGCTACTTAAGCTTTTCTCAAACTAAACAATCATTAACAAAATCTGCTATGTCTCTTTCCATTTAGACCACCACAATATCAAGAAGAGTTAAAAGAAAGGCCTCAATAGCTCCCACCAAAAGAGTTCCTCTGTTTTCAAATGATGTCAATGGGGAAAACAAAACTGTCAAAGCAAGAGGTAAGGTTTCTAAATGCACAATGGCACACAAATATCGTACCTTTCTTACTGTTATTGCAGAAAATGTTTGATAGAGAAATCTAACTAGTTGTACTACTCTCTCTCGGGAATTTTCATCGTTGAGCTCTCATTCTTGCATAAATGGCTCCACCTGTTTGTGTTCACCCTACAGCAACTTTACTGAGTTTTCAATAGTGAAAAATGATACCCCTAATAGCAACCCTTCTGCTTGCAATTGTTCCCTTATCCCTCCATCTAACCACAGAGTAATAACCAACGAAATCACCCTAGAAAATGTTGTCACCCAACTTATTCATCTGTTAAAAGAACCGTTGTTGCATGTCACCTTCTGTATCCACTAATGGGTTCTCTCCAGCGTCATCAATGGGTGAAAGCAATGGTTCCCATGAAGATAAGGGAATCATGGCCAGAAATCCTTGTAGTGAGATAAAGGGAAGAAATTCTGTTTCTTTTGACACTTCAAGAACTTTAAAGCCTTCTGGTCTCCAAATCTTAAGAATGAACACTACAGCCGCCAACTCAAGATCATGGGTAGGGTAATTCCTCTTGTGGATTAGAAGCATAAGCTACCACTCTACCCTCTTGCGTCAACACTCTACCTATACACATCCTAGAAGTATCACAATATACTACAAAAGGTTCACTAAGGTTTGACAATACTAAAATTGGTGTACTAGTCAACTTCTCCTTAAGGGTTTGGAAGCTATACCCACACTAACTATTCTACCAAAAACAACCCCTTCCTAACCAACTTCATCAAGGTCAAGCTAACTTAGATAAACCTTCTCTCATGACCAACTAGTCAAGAAAACTTCTATGCTCACTCACCGATTAAGGGATCTCCCACTTAAGAACAACTTCTGCCTCAGAATGACCTACCCCTATACTTCTTCTAGAGATTACATGACCTAGAGAACTCACTTCTTCTAACCAAGGTCACACTCAAATAATTTAGCATGTTAATCTCTAAGAGTCTGAAGCACTACCCTCAAGTATCCCCTCTAACTCATTAATTACTTAAGGCCCTTGCCATGAGAGCTGTGAAGCATGAATCTTCACACTCTCTTTACTGCCATCTTAATCTATTAAGATTAAGATAATAGTAAGCACCAAAAACACAATAAAAAATAATAAATACAACAATAAAACACATCACATCATCACTCTCCAATTTTATTAGAACAAGGATGAGGAACTCATTCCTCAAACTTCACAGACATTCAAAATAAATAGCTACTTAGGCTAGTCACAACAAAATGTTCATTCTTCAAAAGAAAATATTTCAAATCAATTGATCCACCGGCTCGCCAAGAGTCCTTTTTGCCTTTAACAATATATTGAGGTGATCAGGCTCAATAAATCGTAGTTAGCAATAGGGATGCTTGGTATAACAACCAACAAAGGAACATCTATATCACCTCAACACTTCCTTAAAATACACTAGATTACTGCACTCGTACACTACACTTAACATAAATAAACACTAACACACGGCAGACACATAACTCACTAGTCGAATAAATCACCCACAATTCAACGCAATGCAAAACAGCACAAACAATTTACTGTCATCTTTCAAATCAGTCCAATCACACTAACAAACGCAATGCAAAGCGTATTAGACACATAACTCACGGCCGAATGAATCGACCTGCTCTCATACCACTAAATGTGACACCCTTCTACCCTGAATACTTAAATTAAAATAATCAAGTAAATAAAATGAAGACAGGGTAATAGTTAAAACCAAAAAGCACAATTTGTATTAAGGATAAAAGGTTCACATGATAATTAAAAGGTAGACACAAAGTTTTCAAGGAGGTTTTAGATCTAAACATTATAATTGAGAAAACTAAAGTCATCATCATATTTAAAATAAGACATTCAAACATCAAGGCATAGAGCAACTATTCTAACTTCTAGAACCCCGATGTCACACTAATCAGAGCAAGACCCCGCATTTTCAAAACTTGGCACCATGAGTGCCCTCAACGTTACCTAAAAAGAAAACAACAAGAGAAAGTACGGTGAGAAATCACATTCAATCATATATAAAGACAGATAATGCCCCAAATCCCACCCATTACCGTACTCATACTAACAGTTAACAGATGCTCATATATCAATCACATTTCATTCATTCAAAATCAATCACAGTTCATTCATGTTTACAAAATGCACATGCTTGCACAATGCATATGCTTATCACCACACCTAAGAGTCTCGAGTCGGAACTCCACACCATAGGTGAACCTCCTCAATCCTCTTAGTTATCACTAATGATGGCCACACCGTTAAACACCCTGTATTGGCCGGTGTGTTGCACAGTTAAACACCACCTATGGCCCGTGGGAAGACATTCCACACAACCGTTAAACACTACCTATGCCGGCGTGCAGCATGGTTAAACACCACCTGTGGCCCATGCATATGATTGTCCCCCATCATTAGTCCCCCTTGTTAAACACCACATATGGCCAGAGTATTATAGCCACGTCTGGCTTCTCATGCATCTCATGCCTCTCATGTCTATGCTCAATGCGTTCTCATACACACTCTTATTCTCACGATTTATTTATACATCATTCGCACAGTCCATAATCATACCCAACCATATTAATTTAACCATCATTATTATAAATCATTCATCAAAAAGCACAGAAACGCACATAAAACACCATTGAATTTCACCCAGTTTCATCATTGCACACAAGAGCCTCAAATCATGAACAACCATAAACAACACAAGAATCAAGTAATTAGGGCAATTAATCATACGGTTTCCCAACAAAAATCACAATAGGACAAGACGTTAATCAGACCACAGAGCATATTGATAAATCTTTTCTACCGATTAAAATATTTTTAAAACACAATAATCAAATGAAATTGAGAATTTAGATCCTAGAGGGACTTAGGGATTGCCCTCACTACCGGTACACTCCCGCATTCATATATGATCAAACCCATCTCCCCGTACCTTAGATGCGAAGAATAGTGATGATTTGATGCGGCTCTAGGACGGTCTGAACACCCTAGCTCCTCTTCCTTGCAGGTCGGCATTCTCTCTGCTCTAGGTCTGGCTGTTTGACCCGTAAAACACCAATTATGGTAAACTGATTACCCCCTATCTAATATTCTAGCTGGGTCGGGTCAACCCCGACCTGCCCGTCAGCCTCCCCCGTTAATTCAATTAATTAAATTAATAAATGAAAATAATTTAGATAAAGCCTCGTCAATTTATAAAATCATTAACCCCTCTATTAAAATAAAATTGATAATAATAATAATAATGTAATTAATTTCTAAAAATAATTAAATAAATTTTAGGATGTTACGTAAAACACCATTGAATTTCACCTAATTTCACCATTACACACAAGAGTCCGAAATTGAACCTCAACCATGAGTAACCATGAACAACCACGAGAATCAAGTAATTAAGACGATTAACCATACAATTTCAAATGAAAATCACATTAAGGAAAAACGTTAAACCATGAGTTTAATCCCCTTCAAAAGTCATAAGACACCATATAATAACAATTATTAATAAGGGCCCTAGGAGAAGATCCTACTGCTCTTTCTTTTGTAAATGAAACCCAAATAGTGAGATAAAACTGACATCTCTGCATACTTGGAAGTATAATGAAGAAAACATGTTCATCAAAGTCATTCTTCTTGTTACTTTGGGATTCCCTCTAGAGGTCTTCCTTCATACTAAAGGCAACCGATTACATTATCAATTAAGTCAACCAAAACCACGATACATATTGACGAATCTTTTCTACTGATTAAAATATTTTTAGAACATAATAACCAAACAAATTTGAGAATTTAGATCCTCGAGGAACTTAGGGATTGCCCTTACTACCCGTACACCCCCACATTCACGTATAACCGAACCCATCTCCCCGTACCTTAGATGTGAAGAACAGCGAGGATCTAATGCGGCTCCAGGACAATCTGAACACCCTAGCTCCTCCTCCTTGCAGGTCTGCATTCTCTCTCCTCTAGGTCTGGCTGTCTGACATGCAAAACACCAATTAGGGTAAACTGATTAACCCCTGTCTAATATTCTAGCTGGGTCGGGTCAACCCCGACCTGCCCATCAGCCTCCCCCCGTTAATCCAATTAATTAAATTAATAAATGAAAATAATTCAGATTATTGCCTCATCAGCTTATAAAACCATCAACTCGTCCATTAAAATAAAATTAAATGTAAATATTAAATACTAAATTAATTTTCTGCCATCATTAAGAATAATAACAATAATAATAACATTTCAGTTTCAAAATACAATTATTTAATAAAATAACTTCCTGCAGCAATTAATAATTAAAATAAATTGATAATAATAATAATGATGTAATTTATTTTCTAAAAAAATAATTAAATAATTTTTAGGATGTTACCTGGGTAATATCCATACCATAAGGTTATCTATCCTAGTCAATGGATACTTATTCTTAATAGTTACCTTATTCAATTTTTGGTAGTCTATGCACAACCTCATGCTTCTATCCTTCTTCTTCACTAATAGTACAGGTGCTCCCCAAGGTGATATACACTAGGCCTTACAAATTTCTTTTCCAACAAATCCTCTAATTGTTTCTTAAGTTTAGCCAATTCTAAGGGTGACATCTTATAGGGTGCAGTTGAAATAGGTCCCATCCATGGTGCTAAGTCTATAGAAAACTCTATCTCTCTCTCAGGTGGTAGCCTATACATATCCTCAGAAAACACATTAGAGAAACCACATACAACAGGCATATTACTCACAATAGCACTACTCTCAAAACTCAAAGAAGCTAGTAACATGTATACTTGGGCATCTTCTCTCAAAGACACCTACCTGGTTGGCATTCAAAAAGTCTTTGCTCTCCCTCACAGAAGGTTGACCGAAAACAATAGTCTTATCAACACAATTCAATAGGACATGGTTGGAAGATAACCAGTACATACCTAAAATAATGTCTAGTTGACTTAGAGGCAAACATATCAAGTCAACCAAGAAATCTTTGTCATTAATATGTATAGGACAATTCAAGCATACATTAGAAGTAGAAACATGGCCACTAGTTGGTGTCTCTACAATCAATTCAGGGGACAAGGAAGACACAGACAATTTAAGTTTAGACACACAAGCATATGATACGAAGGAATGAGTCGCACCAGAATCATACAGCACGATCAAAGGAGCTCCATCAATGAAACACATACCTTAGATTAAGTCATCGGATTGAGCGGCTTCAGTACCACTCAAGGAAAATACTCTTCTAGTAGCATTCGGCTTACTGGAACTTCCGTTAGCACTTCCACTTGCCACCGCAGACTCTTGCATCGCACGAAGACAATCGCGAGAAATGTGCCCCCGCTCGTTACATCTGAAGCAAGTAAAATCTCTAGCTTTGCAGTGGTACGCATGATGTCCCGGTCTTCCACACCTATAGCAGTTAATGGGAAGAGTAGAACCCACACTTCCTCCCCTAGATGTCTGGCTTACAACAAGTTCTTGACTCCTCCTCTGAACTGAACCTTCACTACCTCCTCTGACGTTAGAGTTTCCAACAAGACGAGAATAAGGCTTACTCCTGCTAGATGAGCCATACTTACTTTGATCCCTTATTGGTCCTCCACTCCTATAACGGGAAACTCTACCACAGTTGTCCTCATCATACACCCTACATTTGTTTGCCAATTCATGGAATCGAGCAATACCTTGATAGTTGAAGACTTGCTTGATTTCGGGGTGTAGGCCGTTGATGAACTTCACACACTTTGCTTCCTCATTCACAGCACCTTCATAGGTAGGACAGAACTGAACCAGTGCCTCAAACTTAGACACATAGTCCACCATAGTATCATCTCCTTGCTTCAACTCAAGGAACTCAACCTGCTTCTTGTTGCAGATGTCATGAGGGAAATACTTCTCCAGAAACAACCTCTTGAAGTTATCCCAGTTCACCTCCTGAGTACCTTCAGCAATCATCCTCTGAAGGGTACTCAACCACCAGAAGCCAGCATCTCCAGATAGCATGAAGGCGGCCAAAGTCACCTTCTGCACCAGCGGACATTCCATAGCTTGGAATATCTTCTCTACTTCAAAGATCCAGGCAATAGCACCATCCGAGTCGTAACCCCCATGGAACATAGGTGGATTTCTCCTTTGGAACCAAACAAGCCAATTCACCTCTTGGCATCAATAATAGCACGGTTGTTTCTAGCTCCTCCAACCATTACTTTTCTTAGATGCAGAGAGTGGAGCAATCAAAATAGGACAAATCAATCAAGACAATCATCACATCCAATCAATATCACAGTTCAGCACAACACAAGCATAGTAAACACATAACTCATGGTCGATGAATCGACCTGCTCTGATACCACTAAATGTGACACCCTTCTACCCTAGATACTTAAATTAAAATAATCAAGTAAATAAAAAGGAAGACAAGGTAATAGATAAAATCAAGGAAACTCAATTCGTATTAAGGATAAGAGTCTCGATTCGAACTCCATACCATTGTGCGAACCTCCTCCATCCCCTTAGTTATCAATAATGATGACCACATCGTTAAATACCCCATATGACCGGTGTGTCGCCAACCTATGGCCCGTCGAAAACATTCTACACAACCGTTAAACACCACCTATGGCCGGCATGTAGTATGGTTAAACACCATCTATGGCCCATCCATATGAATGTCCCCCATCATTAGTCCACTCTGTTAAACACCACTTTTGGCCAGGGTCCCTTGTTAAACACCACATATGGCCAGGGTATTATAGCCACATCTAGCTTCTCATGCATCTCATGCATCTCATGTATCTCATGTCCATACTCAATGCATTCTTATCCACATTCACATTCTCATTCTCATGATTCATACATCATTCACACAGTCCATAATCATGCCAAAATCATATCAATTTAGCCATCATTACCATAAATCATTTATAGCAACGCATAGAAGCGCACATAAAACACCATTGAATTCCACCCAATTTCACCATTACACACACACAAGAGTCCCAAATTGAACATCAACCATGAATAACCATGAACAACCACGAGAATCAAGTAATTAAGACGATTAACCATACAATTCCAAAAGAAAATCACATTAAGGCAAAACGTTAATCCAAGAATTTAATCCCCCTTCAAATGCCACAGGACACCATACAATAACAATTATTAGAAAGGGCCGTAGGGAAGATCTATTGCTCTTTCTTATGTAAATGAAACCCAAATAGTGAGAGAGAACTGACATCTCTGCATACTTGGAAGCATAATGAAGAAAACATGTTCATCAAAGTCATTCTTCTTGTTCCTTTGGGATTCCCTCTAGAGGTTTTCCTTCATACTAATGGCAACCGATTACATTATCAATTAAGTCAACCAAAACCACGGTACACATTGACGAATCTTTTCTACTGATTAAAACATTTTTAGAACATAATAACCAAATGAATTTGAGAATTTAGATCCTAGAGTGACTTAGGGATTGCCCTCACTACCCGTACACCCCTGCATTCACATATAACCGAAACCATCTCCTCCGTACCTTAGATGCGAAGAATAGCGAGGATCTGATGCGGCTGCAGGACAATCTGAACACCCTATCTTCTTCTCCTTATAGGTGTGCATTCTCTCTTCTCTAGGTCTGGCTGTCTAATGCACAAAACAACAATTAGGATAAACTGATTAACCCCTGTCTAATATTCTAGCTGGGTCGGGTCAACCCCGACCCACCCGTCAGCCTCCCCGTTAATTCGATTAATTAAATTAATAAATGAAAATAATTCAGATTAATGCCTCATCAGCTTATAAAACATTAACTCCTCCATTAAAATAAAATTAAATGTAAATATTAAATACTAAATTAATTTTCAGCCATAATTAAGAATAATAACAATAATAATAACATTTCAGTTTCAAAATGCAATTATTAAATAAAATAATTTCCTGCGGCAATTAATAATTAAAATAAAATTGATAATAATAATAATGATGTAATTTATTTTTCTAAAAAAATAATTAAATAATTTTTAGGATGTTACATATATAGCAACTATGTTGACGGTTGACAGATCTTTTGGATAGAAATACATGTCTCTCATTTCTTCTTATAACCTCAATGCTTGTAGAGTTACATGTTGTATCCCAGTTCTTGAGATCAGATATAAATTAGCTACGGTACAATATAATTAATAATCTCATAATTTTTAGTTAATAGTAGTATTCATAACACAACGAAATAAAATTAGCTAATTTTGTAATTAAAATACACTACAACAATAAATAAATAAGAACATAAAACAATGTATATAGATATCAATTCTTAAACTACCAAAATTTTCTTTAATTTTATGAAGATTCTACATCATATTTACATGGAAATAAACCTCTATTACCTAATTTTTAATGAGTAGAACCAAAATAAAATGAAGCGAACCTTTTGTAAATGTTTGGTGCATATAGATAAAAGTAGGAAATATAGAATAACAGTGATATGTTTTATGTTTAGTAATGTGTCATTTTACATATTTTGCGAAACATGATTCTCCGAATCAAATAAGAACAATTAAGTCTCTTTAGTAATAATTAATATGATTATATATTATTTATTTTCAACTCTCTTTGTTTTATTTTATTTTTAAAGGCATTTGGAACAAATTACTTATCTTTATGTTTGTCTATCTAGCCAACAATTATCTCTTCAAAAATTTAAAAGAGTTACTTATTCATGAAAGCCATAAAACTTTGCAAAAGTCTAATGTGAAGTGTTCATGTATGTACTAATTTAAGCATGGTATGAGTCTTTTCATGACTTTCTTCAAATTATTTTTTGTCTTTCTCTTTCACATTATACATTTAAGTTCTGAACACTTTAACCATGAATGAACATCATGTACTATTGTATTAGTTTATAAAAAAGATGATCGTTACATTCCTAGTACTATTATGCAGTGTCTCACACACCTTAATTTCAAATGACACCTTAATTTCAAACGTAACTTTTTCACAATTAATGTTAGCAGGTAAACTTCATTTATAAGAGTAGATTGTTTTTATTATTTTTATATTTTTTGTCTTAACAATTTCATAACCTTCTTAATTATGTCTCCTCTCAATTCTTTAGTATAGGATTCAGCATTGCTAAATAACATATTCTATATAGTACAATCTTATATAGTACAATCTTATAGAAACTGCATCATTAAAGAAGTGAAAAAATAATAATAAATATAATGGTATTGTGGAAAAAACAAACTAATAGACAAAATTTTAAAAAGATAAAATAATAATAATAATAATAATAATAATAATAGTTATTATTATTATTATTATTATTATAATAATAGTAAGATACACTATGATTTTGAATATTTAAAATTATAAATAAATTAAAAATATCTTACTCAATACAAAACAACATAGTCAAAATCTATGAAATAATGTCAAATTCTACGTAAAAGGTTATAAAATAATTCATTTTTAATATTTTCTTATTAAAAATACTTTTTATTTTTAAAGAATATTATAAAAACAAACAATCCTTAATAATTTTCATCATAATGACAATGTTTATACAATTAAATATAAATATCACATATCATTGAATTAAATTTTTTTGTAAGTGTAAATTTAAAAACATAATAATTTATTAAAAATATCTATTTTGTTTAAAGAAAAAAAAATTATGTTTTACGAGAACAAGAAGTTAGGTGAATTTATTCTTATTTGAGTATAACTAATTAATCAGATCATTTTATTTCAGAAGAGAAATAAGTTAGTTTAACTTTGAAATTTGATTTTTCCTAATAAAGACTCAATAATTATAAGAAAAAAATATTTCAAATTTTAAGATAAAATTTACTTGTTTTAATTTATTAATTAGTTTATTAAAATAAAAATCCAATAATATTTAGATTCAAATCAAATACTTTAATTTACATTTTGATAAAATAAAAAATTAATTAAATACATTCATTGTTTGACATTTTTTATATTCAAAAGTAAAGCGTCAAATGCTAAATATGGAGGTCAACATAAGTTTCTAATTTTTTTATATACATAATTAAAGAGTCGAATGAAATATGGAGATCAATATTCAAAAAGTTTTTCTGAACATATTGATATTGCTTGTTATTAATTTATTTCATTTTTTAATTCATTCTTTTAGATTTTGACCTAATCATTTTTTCAACAAATACTTAAATTTCCATTTAAATAAAAGACAAAATTAATTTCTATTTATTTATTACAAAAAGTTACTAAAAGTCTTGAATTTTGTTTCTTATAAATTAGTGTCTTATCCAAAACCCAGGTATACTACAATTACATATTTCTCTCTCACAGACAAAGCAACTGAACAGAGCCATGGCCAAAGCTTTAACATTATTATTGTTCGTAGTGAGCTTTTTCACTATATTTGCCCAAGAGAGTGAAAATTTTCAACACAGTCCTCTTCATCCCCGAATTGCAACTCCACCACTCCACCACCACCACCATGACAAGGACCACCACCACGATCACCACCATCATCATCACCGCCACCACCATTCTCCAGCTCATGCTCCTATTCCTTTAATAAAAACACCAGTTCAACCTCCTACCCACCAACCAGCTCACCCTCCACATCACAATCATCATAATCATAATTCTCCCGCTCATGCTCCTATTCCTTTAATAAAGACACCAGTTCACCCTCCTACCTACCAACCAGCTCACCCTCCACATCACCACAACGATTATCATCATTCTCCCGCTCGTGCTCCTATTCCTTCAAAAAAGACACCAGTTCACCCTCCTACTTAGCAACCAGCTCACCTTCCACATTACAATTATCATTATCATCATTCTCCTGCTCATGCTCCTATTCCTTTAATAAAGACACCAATTCACCCTCCTACCGACCAACCAGCTCATGCTCCACATCACAACCTTCATTACCACTCTCCAACTCCTATTCCTCTTTTTGATTGGGAAGACTTTAACTCACCATCATATTCACCCACCAGCTCACTCTCCACATCACCACCACCATCATCGACATCATCACCACCATCGACATTGTCACCAACACTCTCCGACTCCTTATCCTATTCCTATTGGGAATGCTCCAGTTCACCATCATATTCACTCACCAACTCACCCGTCACACCACTATGATCACCCTCTAATTGCTACTACTTTTTTCTGATGAGAAGACCTTAGATAATCATCATGAATATCACCTTTGTCACCACCATTGCCACCATCACCACTCTTCATTTCATACTCGAGTTTCGTTTTAAAAAAACTTAACTTCTGTTTCGAACTCCTAATTTGGACAAATTAGAGAACAAACACCTTCGATAAAACTTTTGTTTAATGTTATATAAAAAAATGAGTATTTTAGGAGAGAGTTGTTTGCCTAAAGATTTACCAATGTTGTTTTATATTTAAATTATATACAATAAAAATGTTTGTAATAGAATTTACATGTAATAAATAAGTTAATTTAAAAATTATTGTACAAGTTTAAATTATCTATTTTATTTTTTAAAAAAAATTAAGTGCCTAAATATATTTTTAGCCATAAAAATATGACAAAAAATTGTGAAATGTAGGTATTGAAATAAATAAACTCAAATTAGAACTAATAAAATAGAATATTCAATTTTAACTCTTTAAAAATTAGCTATAACTTATTTTGTAAGTGTTTATAAAAAAAGTAAAAATAATTTGTCAAATTAAATTGGAGCATTATTAAGAATAAAACCGAAATGTAACACCACATATGCTTTTGGTGTTTCTTTTTAATTAAAAGTAAAGTTTCACCATGATAACCCACACAATAAAAATTAGTATTAAAGGTTTTAGAAGGTTACTGATGTAAATTCAAACTTTGGTTGAAAGAATAAAATTAAAATTACTTGTTGTTTGTCCTATGACTTTTTACTTTTGCTGTTGACTGACAATTTAGTTTATTGATTATTTGAATCTTAAAATTAATAAAAGAAAATAATTTACTAAAGCAATAATTGTATTTTAATTTTTTTTTGTCAATAGGCTTTGATTTAAGAACATTTTTTGGAATAAAAAATGTACCTTAACAACTCAATTTTTTTCATTTTTTATTTTTTTTGTCGCATACAAATATAATTGTAACACTCTCAAAAATCTTTTTGATGATTTATGAAATTATGTACCAATTTATATACAAGAAAAATTTTTGCTTCAATTATACTTTCTAGTGATCAAGTCTTTGATTTTAAAAACTATAATCTTTCTTGAAGATAATTTGATATTACGTAGAATTTATATTTCACGAGCTTGACATTCAAAAAGGATCCTTGAATTTATACCAAAATTGGTGATGTATTTAAGATTAAAAAAATAAAGACTTAAATTTGACCCATTTTTGAATTTAGTTCTGCAAATTAAAGTCTTCCAATTCAAAAAATTGTTGGTTTTATTTCTTAATGTAAACGTTGTTAGAGGCTTTTATGAAATAGTAAATGACGTTTGACTCATAATGTGTTTTCACATAACGACATTCATTGAGTGAGATGCTATTTCTCATGTGAAGAAGTCATTAATCACATCTATGTTGATCGACTAAAACTAGTAATTTTTTTTTAAATTGGAAGACTAAAATATAAAAATTTTAATTTCAAGGAACAAATTAAAAAATGACCTAAATCTAATGGACTAAAAACATATTTAAGAAAAAAAATTAAAATACATTTTAAAAAGTTCGTCCTTCATATCCAAGTTCTAAAAATGAATTGTTAAAAATAATTGACACTAAAATTATTAAAAATAAATAAATGTGCGACCAAAGAGATGTTCACTAAAACACCAATGACAAATGTATTTAAAATTATTCATTTTTTATATAAATTTTAGTATTTCTACGTTTTTCATAAAACATACCATCATAAATTATGTTTTAGAAGAATAATGTTGACAGTTTGAGAAAAGATGACAATCGCCAAAATTCATATAAAACTATAAAAAGAATGACAACTTTTTTGGAGATTCCATCCAATGACCTTAATTGTAAGCTTTTCAAAGACCAATTCTGTATCAAAATTCCAAAATTCATATAAAAGAATCGTGAAACATACTCATAGTAAGAGGATGGTAGAATAACATTATAAATTAAAAGGGTCTTCATTTTACATTTCAACCTTCAAACTTCTAGTTGAGTACATAATTTTTTGTTATGCTAACATTTCATTGGATTTATTTGTATTGGACAAAAGATTTGGTTGCTAAAGATTGTGTGAATGTCATAGATATAAAGGCACCTTTGTGTGGCACTGAAGGCTTTGTCATATCAATGAAAAATGGCTGAATTGTTTAGCCAAAAAAGATTATGCTTCAGGATTGAAAAATGCAAATTTGGAGAAGTGTTTTCATTGCATGGAAAGTAGACAGACTAGAGTATCCTTTAAGAAGCATCCTTATTCAAGAAAGTCAGAATTACTAGAATTGGTGCATTTTGATGTTTGTGGCCCATTGAAGGTAAAGTCATTTAGTGGTGCAATTTATTTTGTTATATTTATTGATGATTTTTCCAAGAAGTTTTTGGTCTATACTTTGAGGTCAAAGGATCAAGTGTTAGAAGTTCAAAAAATTCCAGGTTTTGGTTGAGAGACAATTAGGCAAGAAGATGAAATGTATTCGTTCTCACAATGGTGGTGAGTATTGTTGACCCTTTGATGTATATTGCAAGCAATAGGGTTGTTGGTGATATTTGCTTCCAAACACTCTGATGAGAAAAAGCAATAAGGGAGTGGAAAAAAAAGAAAGGGAAAAATTTTCGAATTTTTGAAAATCCTTTGCTAATATATACTTTAATTTTTTTGACGTTTTTATATTTGGCATTTCGGTCGCTAATTCAGACGCAAAATGCAACCTTTTTTGTCCTTTTCTATTCGGTTGCTATTTTGGTCGCTAATGTATATATATTTTTTAATTTTTGACGTTTTTATTTTCAATCGCTAAATTGGTCGCTACATTATTCTTTATTTTTTGAATTTCGGTCGCTAATTCTATCGCAAAATGCAATATTTTTGTCCTTTTCTATTCCGTCACTAAATCGGTCGCTAATATATACATTTTATTTTTTTTGACAATTTTGCTTTCGGTTGCTAAATTGTTTTTTATTTTTTATTTTCTAAATTTTGGTCGTAAAATGCAACCTTTTTGTCTTTTTCTATTCCATCGCTATTTTGGTTGCTAATATATATATATATATATTTATTTATTTATTATGTTTTTAATTTCAGTCGCTAAATTGTTTTTCTATTTTTCTATGTTCTGAACTACGGTCGCAAAATGAAACGTTTGTGTCCTTTGCTGTTCTGTCTCTATTTCGGTCGCTAATCATTCGTTTTATTTTATTATTTTTGATGTTATCATTTCGGTCGCTAAATCGGTCACTAATTTTTTAAAAAATAAATAATTCACTTTCAGTCGCTAAATTCCGTCGCTAAAATTACTTTTTTTGTAGTACAATAGTAATGATGATGATGATAATAGTAATAATAATAATAGTAATAATAGTAATAGTAATAATAATAGTAATAGTAACGATGATGACAATGATGATGATGACGACGACGAGGATGATGGTGATTGTCACAACCAGATTTGTGACGAAGCAAAAAGGAAAAATTAGAGGGGGTAGGCCAAAATCAATTTGGCCTAGGGAGGAGTCGCCACCAGCATTTTGATTAGGAACGCTGGAAACCAAGGTAGGGGGATAAGGTTTGGTCTGGAACCAGATGAATGGGTTCGGAAGTTGGTTACACACCGGGGGCACATGGTGCCCCCAGCATGCCTGTTACTTAACAGTTATCTAAGACTAGCTTTTGGGTTTACTAAGGTTTCAGTGTGAGTAGAGATGGTATCCTATGTACGGAGGATGGTTTGGTTTAGGGGAATAGACTTGAGAGGAGTGTGCCTCTTTTGCCTACGTACCTCGAACTCGAGGATTCAAAGTCTACGTAGTTCTAGGATGGTTTCCTAGGGTAGGGTTAGCCGATGGCCGAGATGTACTCGGCCCTGACCGGTTTTGGTTAAGGGAGAAGGTCAGGGAAGGCTCGCATGGGGAAGGCCGAGACGGGCTCGGCCTGGTTGAGTTTAGAAAAGATGAGAAAGGGCGAGGCAGACTCGGCTTTGGCAAATATTATACTATCTAAACTAGCAGACTTACTTACTTATTCTAAGGAAAGTGTAGGTTCTAAGTGCGTGAAGCTAACTAGATTCTAAACTAGACTACAGCGTTTATGATAAGAGAGGGGAGAGTACCACTAACGTGGAGTCTGCCGTGAGGCAGGGAGGTTGGAGGAATGCGGTCTCTTCGCTTCTCGTTCTATGGCTTGTTCTGACTATTCCTTCTTCCCTTTATCTAGTACTTCCGACTCGTTCTGGTTTTCGTTTGGCTTGCGTCGTGTAAAATTACCAATCTCAATGTGAACAAATTCTATGCACATGGGCCAAACCTCTCAACAATCCCTTCTAGATTCTTCATGTCCTTCAGATTGCACTATATAAATATTGTTGTTAGGGGGAAAATCTCCGTTTCCCCGCCATGTCATCTCCTCTTCTTTGTCCAAGTTTGTTCTCTCTTGATGTTCGTAGTGTTTCCGTAGTGCTCCAATTCTCTCGTGTTTTTTTGGTGAAAAATTGTTCGACCCCGTAGAAAAATCTCCGACCCTTGCTCATTCGTGGTAAGGGCTTATATAGGCTGCGAGATGGGCTTGGACCTCTCTCCTGATGAGAGAATATTTTATTATATTTTATATTTGAATTTTGAATATCTAACAGGTTTATCCCCTGATTCTTGGGATGAGAGAATATTTTATTATATTTTATATTTGAATTTTGAATATCTAACAGGTTTATCCCCTGATTCTTGGGATGAGAGAATATTTTATTATCCGTTATGGTGACAACTGCCATAGTTGTTAGAGGCAGTTAACGCGGGCCACTGCGGTGGCTGCTTGTTGATAACGTATAAAATCTTCAAGATTTTATCGTTATCGGTTAAGGGAAAACCAATTTGTGGTTGTTTGTTGATAACATATAGAATCTTCAGGATTTTATTGTTATTGGTTAAGGGAAAACCAATTTGTGGTTGTTTGTTGATAACATATAGAATCTTCAGGATTTTATTGTTATCGGTTATGGGAAAGTCAACTCTGGTTGTTTGGGTCGGACAGTTTTGGGGTGCTATAGTTGCCCCCTCTTTATTTGTGTTCATTAGGGATGCCCCCTAATGGGCATAAATAAAGAATCTAGGGATGGTTCTAGGCTGAGGAGGTATTAGGCTAGTTTCTAGGTTTTGGTTGATTTGGATAAGATTTTGTCCTAGAGTTTTAATGACTTGATGTTTTAAACTTAAACTAAGGTTGCTGACTCTACTTGGCCAGCTAGATTTCGAATTTGATAACTGTTGCCTGATGACTTGGACTTGATAGCTGATGACTTGAATTTGATAGCTGATGACTTGAATTTGATAGCTGATGCCTTGATCTTGATAGCTGATGAACTTGATAGCTGATGACTGATGTATTGATCTTGATAGCTGATGACTAAGATCATTGGCTCTACTTGGGGCAGCCAATGATGTCTTGAGACTGATGAATTGATTTTTGATCATTAACTCTGCTCGGGGCGACCAATGATGTCTTGAACTTGAGATCACTGGTTCTACTCAAGGCGGCCAGCGATGTCTTGAATCTGATGACTGATGAATTGAATTTGGTAGCTGATCATCGACTCTACTCGGGGCGGCCAATGATGTCTTGAACTTGAGATCACTAGTTCTACTTAGGGTGGCCAGCGATGTCTTGAACTTGATAACTGATGACTGATGAGTTGATATTTGATCATTGACTCTACTCGGGGCGGCCAACGATGTCTTGAACTTGAGATCACTGGTTCTACTCAGGGCGGCCAACGATGTCTTGAACTTGATAACTGATGACTGATAAGTTGATATTTGATCATTGACTCTACTCAGGGCGGCCAATGATGTCTTGAACTTGATTACTGATGACTGATGAATTGATATCTGATCATTGACTCTACTCAGGGCGGCCAATGATGTCTTGAACTTGATAACTGTTGACTGATGAATTGATATCTGATCATTGACTCTACTCGAGGTGGCCAATGATGTCTTGAACTTGATAACTGAAATGAGATCACTGAACTCTACTCGGGGTGGCCAGTGATGTCTTGAATTTGATAACTGATGACTGATGAATTAATATCTGATCGTTGACTCTACTCAGGGCGGCCAATGATGTCTTGAACTTGAATTGGGCCATTGGGCTCTACTTTGATAAATTGAGGTCACTAGGCTCTACTCTGGGTGGCCAGTGAGATCTTGAACTTGAAATGAACTTGATAAGATCATTGGACTTTCCTTTAGGCGTCTAGGTCTTGATGGCTTGAATCACTGGGCTTTCCTCTAGGCGGCCAGTGAAATTTGAACTTGAATTTGAATAAGATTGCTGGGTTTTCCTCTAGGCGGCCAGTGAAATATGGTAGCTTGAATTTGAACTTGAATAAGCTCACTGGACTTTCCTTTAGGCGTACAGGTCTTGATGGCTTGAATTTGAAAAGATCACTAGGCTTTCCTCTAGGCGGCTAGTGAAATTTCAATTGGAATTTGAATAAGATCACTAGGCTTTCCTCTAGGCGGCCAGTGAAATATGGTAGCTTGAATTTGAACTTGAATAAGATCACTGGGCTTTCCTCTGGGCGGCCAGTGAAATCTGGTAGTTGGCAGGTGCTGATTGAGGTGACTTGAGACGGTATGAATTTGGCCGTGACGACTTGATGCTGACCGAGACGGATTGAAACTGGCCGGGATGGAATGAACTAGATGAGATGAACTTGAAACTGGTTGAGATGGAATGAACTAGCTAAGATGGAATGAACTGGCTAAGATGACTTGAAACTGGTTGAGACGAGTTGATGTTGGGTGAGATGACATTTGTGCTAGCTGAAGTGATGTTTGTTTTTTGCCTTGTGGAGGATTTTGAATTTTAAATCCTGGAATGCCAAGGGTTTTGTCTCGGGGCGCGTGGCTTCAGACATGCCCCCTAGTTTCTCACTCCTATGCTTTGTCATGTCTCTTCGTTTCTGGCGCTGCCTTAAATGTCTTTAGGACATGCCTCTTCGTTTCTTGGGGAGCTGCGGTGTGCTTTGCTCTTACCACGATCCCCTCTATTCTAGTCTTCCCGGGTCACTACACAGTTAGAATGGGAAAGAAGGTTGGCTGGGTATCTCTGGCGCCTCTACCAAACACCCGTCTTCTTCACGGCGTACACCGCTTCCTACAAAGGCTTTAGGGATAGATTCGTGAAGATTCATGTTGTAGGAGGGGCTTCCATTTGCTCTGATGAAGAGCCTATGCCTTTGTACTGGAGGCTTCCCTTGAAGGCTTCGGGGACCCACAAGAGTCGGCTTTCTTTGGAAGGAAAGGTTGACCTTAAGCTGCCCATGGAGATGAACTGTAAGGAAATTGTGTCCTTAGTGGTAAGGGGGCAAGCCCCTCTTCTATCTGAAGCGTGATTACTTTGCTCTGACTTTGAATTTTTTATGAATTTTCATATATGATTGAAGATGAAGGAATCAACATGGAGGAGCTAATCTGAAAGGCTAAGCTCATTTCCCATGGCGAGGGAACTCCTGCTACTTCTCAAGAGACTTCTGAAGTCGAGAAGAAGACGGTCTCAATTGGAATTGAGAAGAGGGCAGTCTCGACTGAGGTTGGGAAGACAATCCAAGCCGATGTGATTGAGGCCAAGAGGAAAGCTGAGACCCAAGCCATTGAGGATGCCTCTAGGAAGGCTGCTATGCATCCCTCTTTGGCTACTAGTCAGCCGAACAGAAAGGTAGTGGTGACTTCTTGGGCCTGAATTGCCCCTTAGGGGCTTGACTTGCTACGTTGCTCCCTCTGACATCCAATCACTGTGTGGGGGCCAGGCTTGAAGGTGTAAGGTCTGCTTCCTGCCAACTTCATTCCTCAAGATGACAGAGGTTTGGTGGTGTTTACAGGTGCTGACTGTTCCTTCGATATAATGGCCGCTTATCATGCCCGCTGTATAGCCACCTTAGAAATCTTGAGAGGTTGGGCTAAGAAGGTTGAGCAAATTCTTCTAAAAGAGGTCCTCAACAAGAAGCTGCAGAATGCCCATGCTGATTTGAAGGCAGAGAATCAAGTCTTGAAAACAGAGACTCAAGTACTGAAGGTTGGGAGTTTAGATTTGAAGACTGAGAGCCAGAAGGCGAATGTTGAAGTGGAGAGGTTGAAGGCTGAGCTTGCTGTTGTAAAGTCTAAGGCGACTTCTATGAAGGCTAGGGGGTTCGACATAGGAGGCTGAAGTAGGTAAGCTGAAAGCTTCTCTATCTGTTGCACAAAGGACCTCGGACGCGATGTCCAAGTTGGGTGCACTAGTCACTAGACTATCCAATTGGTATCCAGGGTTGATAGGGAGACTCTAGGCTTCCCACTAGGCCCTAGGTTTGGATTGGCTATAGTGGGCTTTCCAATAGGTGCCCAAAGTTGATAAATTTTAGGAGTTCTTATGGATTGGGTTTTATCTCCTGCTGAAGTTGAGTACATTGATTTGTAGTGCCGGGAGGACTTCAGAACGCTTAGACCGGGTTGCTCAAGGGCGAGGCGCCCTCATTGTGTAGGGCCTTCATGGTTTGGCATTGGCTGGGAAGGTTCAATGTCGACCGTAAAGGGTTTGGCCAAGGCCGAGACGAGTCGATATCGACCATGTCAAGCTTGACTGAGGCCGGGATGACTTCGATGTCAACTTTGGTGGGTTTGACCAAAGCTGGGACGACTTCGATGTCGGCCTTGGCGGGTTTGACCATGGTCGAGATGATTTCGGTGTCGGCCCTGACAGGTTGATGTTGGCCAAGGCGTCCTAGGGGCCACGTGGAAGGATTTGAAATTTGAAATTTTGGAATGTCGAGGATTGCGCTTGAAGGGATGTGCTTGGTCTTTCTTCGGACATGCCCCCTTGTTTCGAATGCGTTCAGACACACCTCTTCGTTTTCGTTTTGAACTGGAGCCATTAGTGACCTGAAGTTGGGTTAATGGGTTGGTTGATCATTGGACTATCCAATAGGTGTCCAAGGTTGACTGGTTGCTGAAAGGACTCGTGGGCTATCCGCTAGTACCCATGAGTTGAAGGAATCACTGGACTATCCACTGACATCCAGGATTGAAAGATTTGATGGGTTGTTTTTGGGATGGAATCAGATAGTGATACGGGCATAGAGTCAGTTAGGGAGACTTGAAACGAAGTCGGCCTGAAGAGGTTCGACATGGAGTCAGAAGAGTGGTCAGTTAGACACAAAGTCGGCAAAAGGATGATTCGACACAGAGTCGGAAAAAGGATGATTCAACGCGGAGTCGGAGAAAGGTTGATTTGACACAGAGTCGAAAAAAGGATTATTCGACACGAAGTCGGAAAAAAGGGGTGATTCGACACGGAGTCGGAAAAAGGTCGATTGAACACGTGGTCGGAATGGGTGAATTTAGGATCAATTAACTTTCTTTTAAGTGTCCGGAGATCCTTTAGATGTGGTGGGGTGTCTCTTGGGGGACGAGGAGATTTAGATGGAGTGGATTATCCTTTTGGCGTCTAAAGTCAGATAGGATTATTGGACTATCCTTTCGGCATCTAAAAAATCTTTAGAGTGGGTGGATAAATAGACTAGATTGGGTTGATTTTAGTGTTTAGATTGGATTTCGGCGTGGAGCTTGTTTGGATAACTTTGGATCACATTGGAACAGGTCAGGGCGTGGATGGTGTTGTGATGGAGGACTGCATGGAGTTGGATTCGAAATGTTAATACTGGAAGCGGCAAGAAGTTGATGTGGCATTGGGAGACTTGGCACGGAACCAGATGCTTGGATGTTGACATGGAGGTTTTTGCGTAGAGCATGTTAAGCATCCTCGGCATGGAGGTGGTAGGAAGGTCCTGTCATAGAGTCGAATGGTTCTTGGCGTAGGGTCGAATTGAGGGTTTTGGTGTAATGCTAGTTGAAGGGTCTCGACCTAGGACTGGATTCTTGGTCCTATCATTTAGCCAGTTTGAAGGGTCTCGGCCTAGAGTCGATTGAAAGGTCTAGATTTGGTTTAGATTATCCTAGAATTTATATTTGCTAGCCCCTGACTTTGGCCTCAGCCTTTAGTCTGTGACAATAGAAGTCATAGGTACGTCCCTTCTTGACCTAGGGTTGAAAAGGAGAATGTGGCATGAAACCAAATTGACTACCTCGAAGAATAACCAACTCCGGGATTAAAATGACTAAGTTGGCATAACGCCAAAATGACCGAGACAAACAAAAAAGTTGGCACTATGCCACAAATGCCTAAGTTAGGACCTAAATGACTAACCTAAGGACAAACCGACTCGAGGTTGAAATAAGAATTTTGGTATGGAGGGCCTAAGTTATAGCTAGTCAGCAAGGATCTCACAACATGGTGCTGGTAGAGACTTGACACAAAGTCGGCATGTCAACTTGACACGGAGTCGACGGAGAGACTTGACACAGGATCGACCCAGGAAGAGTAGGCAAAGGACTTAACATAGAGTCGGCATAGACCTTGACGTAGTGTTGGAATGTGAGAATCGATAATAGTCTTAAGGAAATAACCATGGGATGACGTGCATGCATGTTGTATGTATGTATTTATGCATGTATGCAAAATTGATCGAGATTTTTATTTTATGGGAGGATGGACATTTGGACTGCATGTCATATGCATGGATTGCTGGATGTGTGAATGCTTGGAATGCATGTAGGTTGCATGGACGTTTGATGTGGATTGTTGAATGGGACTGTATGGATGTGAGTTTGTCGCAGATGGCTGGATGTGTGGATGTATAGATGCATGGCCGTATGGATGCATGTAGATTTGCCGTGGATGGCTGGATGCATGGAGGTTTATATGGGGGTTTGGTTGTGTTGACATGGGTTGGCATGGATTGCCAGGTGTATGTGAAGGTATGGACTGTATGAGGTAATGACAAGGTGTGGAGTTGGATGGGGTACAGGGAGTGTGCGTTTAGTGAGGGCAAGTCTTTACTTTGCTATCCCAAGACTCGTGGTGTAGGCAGTTCAGCTTCTTTTATTCCAGCTTTGGTGTTGGAGACGTTCTGGATGTTGTTACCTCGTTATTGCTCATAGGTTGAGACTAGTCAGAGGCTTACTACTTCGGGTGATGTTTAACTTTTTCATCTTGACTGTAACGCTCCTTTTGTTTATTTTGTTTTCGGCTTATGGAGGAATGGAGAGGATGGTGTTTATATTGTTTCCGCGGAAGGGTTTATGGGGGTCAATGCTATCCTCATGCATACAATTTTGAAGAGTCCATCATCCAGCGCCTTTAAGGATAATTTGGGTATCTCTATGACTGATTTGTTGCTTCTAGCTGGCTTTTCCTAAGGGTTATTACTGCCCCCTATGTTAGTGGCTTGCCCCCAATATTGCATTTTTACTTAGACTGCTTTTTTTTGAGTTTTCAATCTTAGTGAACTTTTATTTTTTGGACTCTAACTTTTGCCTAGGTTGTTATTTTAAGGTTTCAACCTAGCGAGCCGCTTTCTTTATCCTTTTTTATGACTTTGACTTTTGCCTAGACTGTTTCTTTTGAGTTCTTAGTCTAGCGAGTCACTTATTCATTTTTCTTTTTTTTTATTCCTTTTTTTTCTTGGGGGCACTGAGCCAATGAGAGTTTTAAGCATAGTAAAGTTTGATGTGGTAAACTCTCTTTCCTTCTTGGTTTGGGGGCCAAGTAGCCAGACTAGATGCTTGAGGTTTTGTATATTACCCTTATTATCCCTGCTAGTTTGATTGATGGAATGGTCAAAATTAGAACATGAGATATTAACATTAGAGATGATTTTTTTTATTGGTATTTTTGACTTGGTTTAAACGTGGGAAGAGAAAAGGAAGCATGGAGAGTTAGAGCATTACAGTCAATTTGATAAAGGATTAAAGGCTACAAAACAAGAGTCTCTTCTTAGGACAGTGAGGACTCATCCTTACAATTTTTTTTTGTTTGTTTTTTTGTTTTTGTTTTTGTTTTTGTTTTATTTTGTTTTGTTTTTTTTTTTTTGCCGAGTCCAGGTCGGTTCATGCGGTTGGCAATTGGGTATTTGAAGTCATAGTTAGGCTCGTTTCATCTTCTGTGTTGGAGGGCTTGCTAGTATAGATTTCAGCCTGTTCTCTTTGAAGAACCAGCAATCCCACGTCAATTAAGTCTTGTACCTTGTGTTTCAATCCCTAACATTTTTCAGTGGCATGCCCAAGGCTCCCTTGTGATATTCGCATTTGGCCCTTGGATCATAGCTTTTGTGGTAGGGGGATTGAATAGGCTTCAATGGGACCGTGGTCATAAGGGCATGCTGAAGCATGTGTGGCAAAAGTTCAACATACGACATTGATAGAGGTGTTAGAACTCTAGGGTTCTTTCTTTTCCAAAAATGTCATACTGCAGGGTTGGAATGGGGATGGCCAGAGGCGAGGGGTGCGATGTTTAGTGTTAGGCTTAGTGGGGGCTTTGGAGTCGCTCTGGTGTTGTGGATTTGTGATGGTGTGGCGGGAAATGGCTTGAGATGCCCCCTGGCTTTGCATCGACTTCAACATTTTCAGGATTTGACCTATTTGCGCCTTTACTTGACTAACATCATTCTTTAGTGCTTCTTGTTGTTCTGCTAGATCCGTTATAGTTGTCTACATTTGTTTTGCCTTGGGAAGCGCCCTGTAAAGGTCTTTCGGAACTTGATCCCTACCCTGGTATTGGTCTTGGTTAGCTGGTTGGGTGGAGAACGGTATGCCAATATGATGGAATGCAACACCTAATTTTAAATGTCTGAGGGAGATGAATGCAACATATGATGCGTGTTATTTTTATGTTGTTTTTCATTTTTATTTTATTTTATTTTTTTATACATATATTTTTCTAAGTCAACTCTGCACTCTTAACTGGACAAGGTCAGTACCGAATTGAAAATGGCGTTGGTTCAACTTAGGAAGTGACGCGAGGGTAAAACAAAATTGGGGAGATGGTAGGGAGCCAGCTTAAATAAGGGACGACACGGAGTCGGATTGGAGATGGCACGTGAATTGGAATCGATACAAGGGCCAGAGCATGGTTGAATAAAAGGAGACGACACGAAGCCAGACGTAACCTAGAATGGGCACAAGGGTTTAGTTTGGGAATGACACCATGGCTAGGACAATGGTATTGGGCTGGACTCGAAGTTGGAATCGACATAGGGGTTGGGTTTGAAAATGACACTGTGGCTAAGACAACGGCACTGAGCTGGACTCGAGATTGGAATCGGAATAGTGGTCGGATCGGGTGCGTATGTAGGCTGATATGGTGAAAGAGGGTAAGGTGCCCGGGATGGTTTCCGGGCCGGTTCCATCTTGGATTGGATTTAGAAGGGATTGACCGACTCCACTTCAGAGTGGCATTTTGGTTCCATTTTGACCGGACTTTTGGCCTAGTCATAGGGAAAGGTTGATCATAGAGCCTAGCTGGCTCCAACTCGGAGTGCATGTCGTGTGTGAAAGTAGAATAGAGTATGATGAGGAAAGGTGGGACAGGATGATAGAGAAAAAGATTCCATCTCGATTTAAACTTTTACTGAGACTGGCCAACTCCACATCGGTCTCGTCTTTGCCGACTCCATCTCGACACAAGATGTTAGTCAATTGAGTTAAGGCCGACTCCATGTCGGCCAAGTTTTTAGTTAATTAAGTTAAGGCCGACTCCATATCGGCCTCAGCTAAAGTCTTAAATTAGGGTTTCACGACCGACTCCATTTCGGGGTTATGCCAAAAAATTTTAACGCAAAAGATGAAGTTTCCCAAGGCGTGCCGACTCCATCTTGGAGTCGGCATTCATGCCGGCAAAAAAACTAACCTAGTGGTAAGAAGGATTTTTTTCCCAAGAATTTTCACAATTAGGCTGCTAAAAGAAAATTCTCACCAGGTCCCTGGGTCTATAGACCTCCTAAGGAACGCAACCATAGACAGGAGAGTATCCCAGAATATGATCGTTTCCAAAGGCTGTCAGCCCCAGGTGGAACTATCGTGATCACCAGTACAGAGGAGACCCTCCAGCATGGTTCCACTACACATTCCGCACTCCTTAACTCTCAGGCCTGGGAATAGGACCCCACTCAGAAATAAAATTGTTAGCCTAAGCATACCCAACGACTACCCCTTAATTATTAGAATCTTATGAGGGTTTGTACAAACGAAAGGGAAAACTACCTAAGCTAGGGGGAGCATGCATATTTGAGTGTAATTGGTCCTATGTCAAGAGGGAAGTTTTTTTTTTTTACCATATGTAGCCCTAGGCTAAAACAAATAACACATAACAATAATACATGAATGGATAAGCAATTTAAATAATTAAATGACACAGAAATCATAACTCTAGCTAGTCTATTTAGGCTCAACTTTCTAGGAACCCAGAAACCAGAGATTCTGGGTTCGATCCCCAGTGGAGTCGCCATCTGTCACAACCAGATTTGTGACGAAGCGAAAAGGGAAAATTAGAGGGGTAGGCCGAAATCAATTTGGCCTAGGGAGGAGTCGCCACCAGCATTTTGATTAGGAATGCTGGAAACCAAGGTAGGGGGATAAGGTTTGGTCTAGAACCAGATGAATGGGTTCGGAAGTTGGTTACACACCGGGGGCACAGGGTGCCCCCAGCATACCTGTTACTTAACAGTTACCTAAGACTAGCTTTTGGGTTTACTAAGGTTTTAGTGTGGGTAGAGATGGTATCCTATGTACGGAGGATGGTTTGGTTTAGGGGAATAGACTTGAAAGGAGTGTGCCTCCTTTGCCTACGTACCTCGAACTCGAGGATTCAAAGTCTACGTAGTTCTAGGATGGTTTCCTAGGGTAGGCTTAGCCAATGGCCAAGATGGACTCGGCCCTGACCGGTTTTGGTTAAGGGAGAGGGTCAGGGAAGGCTCGCATGGGGAAGGCCGAGACGGGCTCGGCCTGGTTGAGTTTAGAAAAGATGAGAAAGGGCGAGGCAGACTCAGCTTGGGAAAATATTATACTATCTAAACTAGCAGACTTACTTACTTATTCTAAGGAAAGTGCAGGTTCTAAGTGCGTGAAGCTAACTAGATTCTAAACTAGACTACAGCGTTTATGATAAGAGAGGGGAGAGTACCACTAACGTGGAGTCCGTCGTGACGCAGGGAGGTTGGAGGAATGCGGTCTCTTCTCTTCTCGTTCTATGGCTTGTTCTGACTATTCCTTCTTCCCTTTGTCTGGTACTTTCGACTCGTTCTGGTTTTCGTCTGGCTTGCGTCGTGTAAAATTACCAATCTCAATGTGAACAAATTCTATGCACATGGGCCAAACCTCTCAACAATCCCTTCTAAATTCTTCATGTCCCTTCAGATTGCACTATATAGCGCTGTTGTTAGGGGGGAAAATCTCTGTTTCCTGCCATGTCATCTCCTCTTCTTTGTCCAAGTTTGTTCTCTCTTGATGTTCCTAGTGTTTCCGTAGTGCTCCAATTCTCTCGTGTTTTTTTGGTGAAAAATTGTTCGACCCCGTAGAAAAATCTCCGACCCTTCCTCATTCGTGGTAAGGTCTTATATAGGCTGCGAGATGGGCTTGGACCTCTCTCTTGATGAGAGAATATTTTATTATATTTTATATTTGAATTTTGAATATCTAACAGGTTTATTCCCTGATTCTTGGGATGAGAGAATATTTTATTATATTTTATATTTGAATTTTGAATATCTAACAGGTTTATCCCCTGATTCTTGGGATGAGAGAATATTTTATTATCCGTTATGGTGACAACTGCCATAGTTGTTAGAGGTAGTTAACGCGGGCTACCGCGGTGGCTGCTTGTTGATAACGTATAAAATCTTCAAGATTTTATCGTTATCAGTTAAGGGAAAACCAATTTGTGGTTGTTTGTTGATAACATATAGAATCTTCAGGATTTTATTGTTATCGGTTAAGGAAAAGTCAACTCTGGTTGTTTGGGCCGGACAGTTTTGGGGTGCTACAATGATGATGACGACAACGAGAACGATGACAACGATGACGATAATGAAGATGATGACAACGACGACAATGACGACAATAATAATAATAACAATAATAATAATAATAATAGTACCAATAATAATAATAATAATTATTATTATTATAATTATAATAATACCAATAATAATAATAACAAGAACAATAAAAATAATAATAAAAATAAAAATAAAAATAATAATAGTAATAATAATAATATTATGATACGTTAATGAGCTATTGTCGATTTGCAATCGCGGGTGTTCGATCATTGGCCAGGACATTCTTTTGACATGAGATTGGCTTCTAAATTTGATATTGTTTCTTGATTTGAAGTTGACGTTTTGCGAATGTTCCTTTATACCCACATTGCAGAGATGATACATGGTGCATATGAAAGGTGGATTGCTGCTCTTGAAAAATATAATGATTTCATTGATGGTGAAGATTAAAGAATAAGTTCGAAGTTACAGAAAGGATTGAGATGAATGAATAGGGTTTGATATTGCTGACCACAATCACCAACTCTTTCATGTATTGGTTGTGGCAGGAGCATACACGCACTATCGTGATGGCTTAATCTACCTAAGATGGAGAGATTATAAAGGTTGTTAGCTTGATAGTTAATCTTCTCTTTGTTCGTATCTTTCTTTCTGTTGACCATCAATATTAACTTGGATGAGAAATGAATCAAGTGTTCTTTGCTCTATCATACCCTACGTGGTTCTTTGTTGTGTTGGATGTATGAACATACAAACTTAGGTAGAGACAAAGGGTGGAGGGTGGTATCACGGCTATTCCATGGTGGTAGCCCAAGGTTTTTGACAATTTACGTATGCCCCATTCATGTAGTTATTGATGGGCCTCAAGGGACCAATTTAGTTCATGATCTTTCTCCTTTCATGATGCATGTGTTTGATCTAGTTGCTTCTCATTCTTCAAAAAGAGCTTCACTTGATGTATTTCGTTGGATCGCGCTACGGGATTGAAATAGATTAATAGATTAATGTTACTAACTTTGTGCTGTATTGGTTTGCATGATGAAAAACCTACTGCGTTGTAAATGATATAGCAACTATGTTGACGGTAGACAGATCTTTCGGATAGAAATTCAATTTCTCTCATTTCTGCTTATAACCTCAATGCTTGCAGAGTTACATGTTGTATCCCAGTTCTTGAGATCAGATATAAATTATCTACGGTACAATATAATTAATAATCTCATAATTTTTAGTTAATAATAGTATTCATAACACAACGAAATAAAATTATCTAATTTTGTAATTAAAATACACTACAACAACAAATAAATAAGAACATAAAACAATGTATATAAATATCAATTCTTAAACTATCAAAATTTTCTTTAATTTTATGAAGATTCTACATCTTATTTACATGGAAATAAACCTCTATTATCTAATTTTTAATGAGTAGAACCAAAACAAAACAAAGCGAACCTTCTGTAACTGTTTGGTGTGTATAGATGAAAGTAGGAAATATAGAATAACAGTGATATATTTTATGTTTAGTAGTGTGTCATTTTACATATTTTGCGAAACATGATTCTCCTAACCAAATAAGAACAATTAAGTCCCTTTAGTAATAATTAATATGATTATATATTATTTATTTTCAACTCTCTTTGTTTTATTTTATTTTTAAAGGCATTTGAAAATAAATTACTTATCTTTATGTTTGTCTCTAAGGCCAACAATTATCTCTTCAAAAATTTAAAAGAGTTACTTATTCATGAAAGCCATAAAACTTTGCAAAAGTCTAATGTGAAGTGTTCATGTATGTACTAATTTAAGCATGGTATGAGTCTTTTCATGACTTTCTTCAAATTATTTTTTGTCTTTCTCTTTCAATTTATACATTTAAGTTCTGAACACTTCAACCATGAGTGAACATTCCTAGTGCTATTATGCAGAGTCTCACACACCTTAATTTCAAAAGTAACTTTTTCACCATTAGTGTTAGCAGGTAAATTTCATTTATAACAGTGGATTGTGTTTATTATTTTTATATTTTTTATCTTAACAATTTCATAACCTTCTTAATTACGTCTCCTCTCAATTCTTCTATATAGTACAATCTTTCAGAAACTTGCATCATTAAAGAAGTGAAAAAATAATAATAAATATAATGGTATTGTGGAAAAAACAAAATAATAGATAAAATTTAAAAAAGATAAAATAAAAATAATAATAATAAGATACTTTATGATTTTGAATATTTAAAATTATAAATAATTTGAAAATATCTTACTCATTACAAAACAACATAGTCAAAATCTACGAAATAATGTCAACATCTACGTAAAAGGTTATAAAATAATTCATTTTTAAAGAGTCAAATGCTAAATACGGAGGTCAACATAAGTTTCTAATATTTATATACATAATTAAAGAGTCGAATGAAATATGAAGATCAATTTTCAAAAAGTTTTTCTCAACATATTGATATTGCTTGTTATTAATTTATTTCATTTTTTAATTCATTCTTTCACATTTTGACCTAATCATTTTCTCAATAAATACATAAATTTCCATTTAAATGAAAGACAAAATTCATTTCTATTTATTTATTATCAAAAGTTACTAAAAGTCTTGAATTTTGTTTCCTATAAATAAGTGTCTTATCCAAAACCCACATATATTAAAATTACGTATTTCTCTCTCACACAAACCACCTGCATAGAGCCATGGCCAAAGCTTTAACATTATTATTGCTCTTAGTGAGCTTTTTCACTGTATTTGCCCAAGAGATTGAAAATTTTCAACACAGTCCTCTTCATCCCTAATTGCAACTCCACCACTCCACCACCACCACCATGATAAGGACCACCACCACCATCATCATCACCGCCACCACCATTCTCCAGCTCCAGCTCCTATTCCTTTAATAAAAACACCAGTTCAACCTCTTTCCCACCAACCAGCTCACCCTCCACATCACAATCATCATTATCATAATTCTCCCTCTCATGCTCCTTTTCCTTTAATAAAGACACCAATTCACCCTCCTACCTACCAACCAGCTCACCCTCCACATCACCATAACGATTATCATCATTCTCCCGCTCGTGCTCCTATTCCTTCAAAAAAGACACCAGTTCACCCTCCTACTTACCATCCAACTCACCCTCCACATCACAATTGTCATTATCATCATTCTCCCGCTCATGCTCCTATTCCTTTAATAAAGACACCAGTTCACCCTCCTACCGATCAACCAGCTCATGCTCCACATCACAACCATCATTACCACTCTCCAACTCCTATTCCACTTTTTGTTGGGAAGACTCTAACTCACAATCATATTCACCCACCAGCTCACTCTCCACATCACCACCACCACCATCGACATCATCGCCACAATCGACATCATAACCAACACTCTTCGACTCCTTGTCCTATTCCTGTTGGGAATGCTCCAGTTCACCATCATATTCACTCACCAACTCACTCGCCACACCACCATGATCAACACCATGACCGCCCTCTAATTGCTACTACTTTTTTCTGATGAGAAGAACTTAGATAATGATCATGAACATCACCTTTGTCACCACCATCACCACTCTTCAGGTCATACTCGAGTTTCCTTCTAAAAAATCTCAAGTTCTGTTTCGAACTCCTAATTTGGACACATTTGAGAACAAACGCCTTCAATAAAACTTTTGTTTAATGTTATATAAAACAATGAGTATTTTAGGAGAGGGTTATTTGCCTAAAGATGTACCAATGTGGTTTTATATTTAAATTATATACAATAAGAATGTTTGTAATAGATTTTACATGTAATAAAGAAGTTAATTTAAAAATTATTGTACAAGTTTCAATTATATATTTTATTAATTTTTTATAAAAATTAAGCGCCGAAATATATTTTTATCAATAAAAATATGACAAAAAATTGTTAAGTGTAGGCATTGAAATAAATAACTTCAAATTAGAACTAATAAAATAGAATATACAAGTTTAATTCTTTAAAAAATTAGCTATAACTTGTTTTTATAAGTGTTTATAAAAAAAAGTAAAAATAATTTGTCAAATTAAATTGGAGCATTATTCAGAATAAAACCGAAATGTAACCCCATATATGCTTTTGGTGTTTCTTTTTAATTAAAAGTAAAGTTTCACCACGATAACCCACACAATAAAAATTAGTATTAAAGGTTTTAGTAGACTATTGATGTAAATTCAAACTTTGGTTGAAAGAATAATATTAAAATGACTTGTTGTTTGTTGTATGACTATTTACTTTTGCTGTTGACCGACAATTTAGTTTATTGATTATTTGATCTTAAAATTAATAAAAGAAAACAATTTACTAAAGCAACAATTGTATTTTAGATTTTTTTTTGTCAATAGGCTTTGATTTAAAAACATTTTTTTGAAATAAACAATGTACCTTAACAACTCAACTTTTTTCATTTTTTATTTTTTTTGTCGCATACAAATATAATTGTAACACACTTGAAAATATTTTCGATGATTTATGAAATTATGTACCAATTTATATACGAGAAAAATTCTTGTTTTAATGATACTTTCTAGTGATCAAGTCATTAATTTTAAAAACTATAATCTTTCTTGAAGATAATTTGATATTACGTAGAATTTATATTTCACGAGCTTGACATTCAAAAAAGATCCTTAAATTTATACCAAGATTGGTGATGTATTTAAGATTAAAAAAAAATAAAGACTTAAATATGTTTTTAATATCTTAAATTTGACCCATTTTTGAATTTGGTTCTTCAAATTAAAGTCTCCCAATTCAAAAAATTGTTGGTTTTATTTCTTAATGTAAACATTGTTAGAGGCTTTTCTAAAATAGTGAATGACATTTGACTCATGATGTGTTTTCACATAATAACATTCACTGAGTGAGATGCTATTTATCATGTGAAGAAGTTATTAATGATATATATGTTAATGGACTAAAACTAGTAATTTTTTTGAAATTGGAAGACTAAAATATAAAAAATTTAATTTTAAGGATCAAATTAAAAAATGACCTAAATTTAAAGGACTAAAATCATATTTAAAAAAAAAGTAAAATACATGTTAAAAAGTCCGTCCTTCGTATCCAAGTTCTAAAAATGAATTGTTAAAAATAATTGACACTAAAATTATTAAAAAAAAATAAATGTGCAACTAAAGAGTTGTTCATTAAAACACCAACGACAAATGTATTTAAAGTTATTCATTTTTTATATAAATTTTAGTATTTCTAAGTTTTTCATAAAACATACCATCACAAAGTATGTTTTAGAAGAATTATCTTGACAGTCCGAGAAAAGAAGGCAATCGCTAAAATTCATATAAATTTATAAAAAGAAAGACAACTTTTTTTAGAGATTCCATCCAATGACCTTAATTGGAAGCTTTCCAAAGACCAATTTTGTGTCAAATATTCAAAATTCATATAAAAGAATCGTGAAACATACTCATAGTGAGAGGATGGTAGAATAACATTGTAAATTAAAAGGGTCTTCATTTTACATTTCAACCTTCAAACGTCTAGTTGAGTACATAATTTTTTGTTATACTAACATTTCATTGGATTTATTTTTTATTGTACAAAAGATTTGGTTTCTAAAGATAGTGTGAATGTCATAGATATAAAGGCACCTTTGTGCACTACTTGAAATTTGCTATTTTTCTGCGAATTTTCCTACGAATTTTGCTCAAAATTTGGCAGGAAACATGTTTCCTGTGAAATTTCCTACGGTTTTAAATTCGCAGAAATATCGTTGGTGGATAACTCTTTCTTATGAATTATAAATCGGCAAGAAATTTATCTGCGGATATATTTCACAGGAAAATTCGCAAGAAAACCTGTAGAAAATTTCGCAGGAAAATTTGTAGCAAAATCTATAGGAAAATTCGCAGAAAAAATCGTAGGAAAATTCGTCGGAAACATTTTCCTACGTTTATAGATTCGCAGGAAAGTGTTTGGATATCATAGGAAAATTTGCAGCAAAATTCATAGAAAAATTCGTAGGAAAATTTGCAAAAAAAATTCGTAGAAAAATCAGAAAAAAATTCACAAGAAGATATACAGGCAGAAGCAATTCCTGTGAAAATTGTCGTAGGAAAATTCGCAGGAAATGAGCATTTCCTACAAATATGTCTGTAGGAAAAAGTTGCAGGTATATTTTTATCATGAGTATTTCCTGCAAAAATTTTCATATGAAAATCTATAGATATATTTCTTGAGAATTTTGTTATTCCTAAATAATTTTTTTGTAGATTGAGATTTTGTAGGAACTTTTGCATATTTTTTTAATTAAAAATATAACAATTTTTTTAACAATTTTTTTTAATTTAATCAATATTCATATAAATTATTTTATATTTTTTAAGTATTTACTAATTTTATCAAATTTATATAATATTAAAGAAAATTGTTGATGTGATGTTGTAATCGAAATCTTAGTATTAATAAATATACATCCACTCACATCGTAAATTTATGTTAATTATTTTTTATTTTGATAATAATTTCTTTAAACGTTGTATTAAACATTAGTTAATTATATTTCATGTCTTATTTTAGCTAGTTTTTAATTTTTTTACTAACTAAAAATTTTGTTAGATCTATTTTAGTAAATATTTTTTTTAAAAAGCTTGTAATATTTTTTAAAATACTAATTTTTAATTTTTTATATTATTTCTCTTTTGTCCTAAGCCATCAAGAATATGTCTGTGATGATAGATCGCAGACATACAAAACACATCATGAAAACAAATGTCATCGTGCAATTTGCATTTGAATTGAGATCCCAAGACAGAATGTATAACATGTTTTCTTCTGATCTAAATGATAATGGCACGACTCAGAAATTAATACCTATACAGGCCCTTCAAACCTTCACTCTTGCTAATTTTGTAAAGGGCATGGAGCACACTATCATATTGGTTTGTAGATCCAGGAATCTGAAGTGTACTCAATTTTATCACAAGTATCAATTAAGAGTAAAATGATATACATCAACCAAAATGAAAATGAAAAAATATATATTATATTTTTATAAATAACATTTGAAAATAACATATTGAATTATAGTACAGTTAAGGATAACAAGATAAAGTAATAAACAATATCAAACATCATACTTTAAAAACAGAAGTTTCAGAAACCTAATGTTAAGAAAGGTTGTTTTCAACATCTAGTTAGATGGCTGCACCAAATTTTGCTTCAGTAGTAGCAATAAGAATTTATATAATTGAAGGACTTGTTTATTACAAACTTGTGTCTGTAATCTAGTCTTGATCACATCAAAAGGAGTTGTGAATAAAGCAGCAGTAGATCCAGTTAATCCTCCACACACTAACTATAGAAATTTGTAAAATCATCTTAGGCACATACATTGCGACAAAAAAAATGATGGTTAAGGAAGAGCAAGGAACAAATATTAACTCACAATCTCAGAAGTGTTGGGTTGAGTACAATATGGCGAAGATGGCATCACTTGCTTCAAGCTTTCATATGTGTAAAACTACAATTAGTCAAAAACAAAGCTTACTTTCTGAAAACTTACAAAAGCAATCATAGAAGACTAAGTAATATTAACAGAGGCAGTTTGAGAAGAAAACGTCAATAATCACAATAGGCTTGCTCTCATAGTAAGAAATGAAAATCCTCATGGGAATAATGAATCTTTAGTAGAAGGGTCAAAGTTGGCAGCCAACAAAAAAAATAACGAATCTTCAGTATGAAGGACTTTTGGACATACACTACTACCAAATCCGTATGCTACAACCCCCCTCCCCTGTGGTGACAAAAAACCGGTGTGTGTCAGCTACTTCCATATATGCATTGAATGTTGAAAACACCTACTGACCTTCATAATAGAATGTGGAATGTTCTGGCATAGTACAGCTCTCCAACCTGCATATAGGGAGGAAAAACCACCATTTCTGATAATTCCAACTAATACATCCCTGCACAGATACAACCAACTAAATTGCACGATGACATTAGTTTTAAAAAGCTTGTAATGCTTCATATATTTTTATACTTAACCATCAAGTTGTACATACACATCGCCGTGTCAATAGTTTATAGACAATTTTAGAACAGCAAAGTATCCTATGCCTTAAGTTAAAGATAACAGGAAATTTGAAATAACAGAGATGATGGTAGACATATCTAACATTAAGAAGGCGTATCATAAATTGGAGGAAGAGAAGGGCAATACTCATTCATGTTGGCATATGGCTCCAAGGTGTTATAGCCAGGAAGTTCCATCTTATATATTCACCAAGAATCTAGCAGAATGGAAGTTGGTCATTCTCATTGTTGCACCAACTTGGTAGGCATGTTTGGTTGTCATCGAAAATTCTGAGCATGTATGCATCGCGAGTATGGAAATAACAAGACAAAAGCATTAGAAAATGTGATTATAATTCTGAAGGTTCACCATTTTACAGAGGTGTCGTGACTTACAATGAACTCAGTTACTTGGATGGAACTAGAAATGGGACCAAAAACTCTAGCCTCTTTATACATTGAAAGGAGAAAGGCAACACAAGTTGTTGACTTCCCATCATTGTATTCCCATTCATCTCGTTCTGGAATGATGAGTAATTCATCGAAAGGTATCCAATGCTTCTCAATCTCTACTATAATATCATGCAAATCCAAGCCCTAAACGCATATAAAGATGAGAGATTCCATTACTTATGGAAAAGGCAACCAGATTATACTAAAATATGCCATGCAAGTGGCTTCTATCCTGGTAAATAAACTTGTTGAGCTGATATTTCAGTGGAATTTGCCCATGAGGAACTATTTAAACATTCAATTAGTAAGAGGAACACAGGAAGTTACAAGAAATTTATTCAAACCAGCATGTCTTATGTACACTCACAGACATACAACTCTCATGTCAAATCTAAAAGGCCAATGAACTTAAAAGATTTCACACATAACCAAAAATATTCCATAATAAAAAAAAGTCAAGCATTTTGTGAGGAAGTCCTCATGGTACAACTTTCATTCAATATACAAAATGAAGTACTGAACTAAACTAAAAGACAAGTAAAATTTCCATCTTGATTATGTTGAAATTATAGAATAGCAACTTCGAAGTTATTGGCAAATAAAATCTCAGAATAAGTCCACTCCTGGTTTTGACAGAGTTGTTCCCATGAGGTAAAAGAAATTAAAGAAAGACTACACTCTGGTTCATTTGATTGGCACAAAATTGTCAGACTTTTAAGGACAGTTCTTTATTTTTGGAGGATTACTTGTCCTCCCTTTTCTTTGTAATTTTTTCTGTCTTAAAGAGTCCCTTTCTTTTATTTAGAGAAAACAAAAGATAAATTAAGACTACATATATTTAGAGCAAATGGACAGAAAGGTATAAACCAGTGCCAAGACTTACCTCAGTCCCTAACAGCTTATTCAATGCTTCATTCCAAATATTTGCAGAATAAGCTGGCTGCAATCTAGTCCGCATAGACATGACAGAAATTACCTGCACAGTGAACATGCCATTCAGAATCAGACTTTCATTGCACTCAGAGTCTGAACCTACAATCTTAATAACAAAAACACATTTTAAATTGATGCTTCCTTTGCATTTGAGATATGCAGAGGTAGAGGCAGGGTAGAGATTTATTCCCTCGTGCACTGCTAGGTTCAACATTGCACAAATATAAGGAAACAAGCAAGAACCTCTTATCTGGTAAGAGAAAAAAAAGTGTATATATCACCATTCACCACCAAAGCAATAAGTGTAACATCACCAAAATCATTGATGCCAGCATAGTCCTTCCATTCCATTGTCATCTTGCCAGTGTCTCAAACAACATATTGCTTTCTAAAGCCATAAGCCCCAACTATTTCTTCCCTAGATGGTTTCCCATTTAAGATTTAAATTACCTTTTAATTATGATGCATAGATACGATACATATCCAATATAAATACAATTATTCTAAAATTATATAGGATACGATACGTGTAAGATCCATATCTAGATATGTATAAAAATTCATAAAACATAATAAATACATAATTGCAATTACAGTTATGCTGGTTGTGTATTGGAAAACAGCATGTTGTTCACACAATTTGCTGGTTCAATTGTATAGTTATGAATTATGATACATTTAACTAATAAGTAATAAGGAAAAGTTTACTACCAAGTGAGCATCAAGAGGAGGAGAATAGTTGTCAACTACAGTGTCAATCCAACTGAATATCATATTGTGATAACCATATGGCTTGCCAGACATGCTCCGGGTATACTCCCATGCTGCAGTGGAGTTAAATTTTGCACGTATTTCTGGATGCAGGGGAAGCAAGGCTATCTGTGGATTGGAACTATCTTTAAGAGCCAATTCCCACCATTCTTCCCATGGAATTGCCACTATGATTTCTTCACCCTGCACAAAGACACATTAAGCTGCTATGATCAATTATAATAGAACAGTAAAGAACTTACAAAATTCCTGTTCAACATAGATGACATGATTAATTCCCGATGCTTTAATGTTAAATACACATCCTTCGCTGCACAACCTTAGATTTAAACCTTGGCAATCCAACAACAAGCAATTTAGATCAAAATTCTATCTATCTATTCTACATAAAAAAAACAAGCAGACATAAGTATTGAGAGGTGGAAAGGGAGAAATGAAACTTCAATTAGGGTTTGAGATCACACCAAATGAGATGAAAATTTAATCTCCTTCAATGTCTCCTTCCACTACCAGTAACTACCAGTAACGCACCGAATGAAAAGTCAATAATGCAAAAATGGAATTTGAAATCAAGAATACGAGAATGGAACGTGTAATTGCGAAAATGGAATTTCAAATCGAGAATGCGAGAATGGAACCTGTAATTGAGATCAGAAGTGTAGTGGAGAATGTGTAATGGAAAATGCAAGAAAAAGAGAACGAGAATGAGATACTCGTACAGACACAGACACTGGAAATGAGAGAGTAAAATGTAACCCCATATATGCTTTTGGTGTTTCTATTTAATTAAAAGTAAAGTTTCACCACGATAACCCCACAATAAAAATTAGTATTAAAGGTTTTAGTAGATTACTGATGTAAATTCAAACTTTGGTTGAAAGAATAATATTAAAATGACTTGTTGTTTGTTTATGACTTTTTACTTTTGTTGTTGACCGACAATTTAGTTTATTGATTATTTAAATCTTAAAATTAATAAAAGAAAACAATTTACTAAAGCAACAATTGTATTTTAGATATTTTTTTGTTAGTAGGCTTTGATTTAAAAACATTTTTTTGAAATAAAAAATGTACCTTAACAACTCAATTTTTTTCATTTTTTATTTTTTTTGTCGCATACAAATATAATTGTAACACACTTAAAAATCTTTCCGATGATTTCTGAAATTATGTACCAATTTATATACGAGAAAAAATCTTGTTTTAATTATACTTTCTAGTGATCAAGTCATTAATTTTAAAAACTATAATCTTTCTTGAAGATAATTTGATATTACGTAGAATTTATATTTCACGAGCTTGACATTCAAAAAAGATCCTTGATTTTATACGAGGATTGGTGATGTATTTAAGATTAAAAAAAAATAAAGACTTAAATATGTTTTTAATATCTTAAATTTGACCCATTTTTGAATTTGATCCTTCAAATTAAAGTCTCCTAATTCAAAAAATTGTTTGTTTTATTTCTTAATGTAAACGTTGTTAGAGGCTTTTCTAAAATAGTGAATGATGTTTGACTCATTATGTGTTTTCACATAATGACATTCACTGAGTGAGATGCTATTTATCATGTGAAGAAGTTATTAATAATATATATGTTGATGGAGTAAAACTAGTATTTTTTTTTTAAATTGGAAGACTAAAATATAAAAATTTTAATTTTAAGGATCAAATTAAAAAATGACCTAAATTTAAAGGACTAAAATCATATTTAAGAAAAAAAAGTAAAATACATTTTAAGAAGTTCGTCCTTTATATCCAAGTTCTAAAAATGAATTGTTAAAAATAATTGACACTAAAATTATTAAAAAAAAATAAATGTGCAACTAAAGAGATGTTCACTAAAACACCAATGACAAATGTATTTAAAATTATTCATTTTTTATATAAATTTTAGTATTTCTAAGTTTTTCATAAAACATACTATCATAAAGTATGTTTTAGAAGAATAATCTTGATAGTCCGAGAAAAGAAGGCAATCGCTAAAATTCATATAAAATTATAAAAAGAAAGACAACTTTTTTTGGAGATTCCATCGAATGACCTTAATTGTAAGCTTTCCAAAGACCAATTTTGTATCAAATATTCAAAATTCATATAAAAGAATCGTGAAACATACTCGTAGTGAGAGGATGGTAGAATAACGTTGTAAATTAAAAGGGTCTTCATTTTACATTTCAACCTTCAAACGTCTAGTTGACTACATAATTTTTTGTTATACTAACATTTCATTGGATTTATTTGTTTTCGACAAAATATTTGGTTGGTAAAGATAGTGCGAATGTTGTAGATATAGAGGCACCTTTGTGGCACCGAGGGCTTAGTCATATCAATGAAAAATGGCTAGATTGTTTAGCCAAAAAGGATATGCTTACGGATTGAAAAATGCAAAGTTGGAGAAGTGTTTTCATTGCATGGATAGTAAACAAACTAGAGTATCTGTAACATCCCAAAATTTATTTAATTATTTTTAGAAAAATAAATTATATTGTTATTATTATTATCAATTTTATTTTAATTATTAATTGCTGCAGGAAATTATTTTATTGAATAATTGCATTTCGAACTAAAATGTTATTATTATTGTTATTATTCTTAATGATGGCAGGAAATTAATTTAGTATTTAAATATTTACATTTAATTTTATTTTAGTGAGGGAGTTAATGATTTTATAAACTGATGAGGCATTAATCTGAATTATTTTCATTTATTAATTTAATTAATTGAATTGACAGGGGAGGCTGACGGGCGGGTCGGGGTTGGCCCAGTTAGAATATTAGACGGGGGTAATCAGTTTACCTTAATCTGTGTTTTGCATGTCAGACAGCCAGACCTAGAGGAGAGAGAACGCAAACCTGCAAGGAGGAGAAGCAAGAGTGTACGGGTAGTGAGGGCAATCCCTAAGTCCCTCTAGGATCTAAATTCTCAATTTCGTTTGATTATTATGTTTTAAAAATATTTTAATCGGTAGAAAAGATTTGTCAATATGCTCTATGGTCTGATTAACGTCTTGTCCTAATGTGATTTTGTTGGGAAACTATATGATTAATTGCCATAATTACTTGATTCTTGTGTTGTTTATGGTTGTTCATGATTTGAGGCTCTTGTGTGCAATGATGAAACTGGGTGAAATTCAATGGTGTTTTATGTGTGTTTCTGTGCTTTCTGATGAATGATTTATAATAATGATGGTTAAATTAATATGGTTGGGTATGATTGTGGATTGTGCGAATGATGTATAAATAAATCATGAGAATAAGAGTGTGGATGAAAATGCATTGAGCATGGACATGAGAGGCACGAGATGCATGAGAAGCCAGACGTGGCTATAACACTCTGGCCATATATGGTGTTTAAGAGGGGGACAATCATATGCATGGGCCACAGGTGGTGTTTAACCATGCTGCACGCCGGCCGTAGGTGGTGTTTAACGGTTGTGTAGAATGTCTTCGCACGGGCCATAGGTGGTGTTTAACTATGCGACACACCGGCCCATACGGGGTGTTTAATGGTATGGCCATCATTAGTGATAACTAAGGGGATTGAGGAGGTTCGCCCATGGTGTGGAGTTCCGACTCGAGACTCTTAGGTGTGGTGATGAGCATATGCATTGTGCGAGCATGTGCATTTTGTAAACATGAATGAACTGTGATTGATTTTGAATGAATGAAATGTGATTGATATATGAGCATCTGTTAACGGTTAGTAATTGAGTACGGTAATGGGTGGGATTTGGGGCATTATCTGCCTTTATATATGATTGAATGCGATTTCTCACCGTACTTTCTCTTGTTGTTTTCTTTTAGGTAACGTTGAGGTCACTCATGGTGCCATTTTTTGAAAAGGCGGGGTCTTGCTCTGATTAGTGTGACATTGGGGTTCTAGAAGTTAGAATAGTTGCTCTATGCCTTGATGTTTGAATGACTTATTTTAAAGATGATGATGACTTTAGTTTTCTTAATTATAATGTTTAGATCTAAAACCTCCTTGAAAACTTTGTGCCTACCTTTTAATTGTCATATGAACCTTTTATCCTTAATACAAATTGTGCTTTTTTGGTTTTAACTATTACCCTGTCTTCATTTTATTTACTTGATTATTTTAATTTAAGTATTCGGGGTAGAAGGGTGTCACAGTATCCTTTAAGTATTCGGGGTAGAAAGTCAAAATTGCTAGAATTGGTGCATTTTGATGTTTGTGGCCCATTGAAGGTAAAGTCATTTAGTGGTGCACTTTTATTTTTTGTTATCTTTATTGATGATTTTTCTAGGAAGTTTTTGGTCTATACTTTGAAGTCACAAGACCAAGTGTAGAAGTTCAAACAATTCCAGGTTTTGGTTGAGAGACAATTAGACAAGAAGATGAAATGTATTCGTTCTCACAATGGTGGTGAGTATTGTTGACTCCTTGATGTATATTGCAAGCAATAGGGTTGTTGGTGATATTTGCTTCCAAACACACTGATGAGGAAAAGCAATAAGGGAGTGGAAAAAAAGAGAGGGAAAAATTTTCGAATTTTTGAAAATCCTTCACTAATATATACATTCTTTATTTTTTTGACATTTTTATTTTTGGCATTTCGGTTGCCAATTCGGACGCAAAATGCAACCTTTTTTGCCCTTTTCTATTCTGTTGCTATTTTGGTCGCTAATGTATATATATTTTTTAATTTTTGACGTTTTTATTTTCAATCGCTAAATTGGTCGCTACATTGTTCTTTATTTTTTGAATTTCAGTCGCTAATTCTGTCGCAAAAAGCAATATTTTTTGTCCTTTTCAATTTCATCACTAAATTGGTCGCTAATATATACATTTTCTTTATTTGACACTTTAGTTTTCGGTCGCTAAATTGTTTTGTAATTTTTATTTTCTAAATTTCGGTCGTAAAATGATACCTTTTGTCTTTTTCTATTCCGTCGCTATTTTGGTTGCTAATATATATATATATATATTTATGTTTTTAATTTCAGTCACTAAATTGTTTTTCTATTTTTCTATTTTTCTATGTTCTGAACTTTAGTTACAAAATGAAACGTTCATGTCCTTTGCTGCTTTGTCTCTATTTTGGTCGCTAATCATTCGTTTTATTTTATTATTTTTTATTGTTATCATTTCGGTTGCTAAATCGGTTGCTAATTGTTTAAAAAAAATAAATTCACTTTCGGCCGCTAAATTCCGTCGCTAAATTCCGTCGCTAAAATCACTTTTTTTTGTAGTACAATAGTAATGATGATCATGATAATAGTAATAATAATAATAGTAATAATAGTAATAGTAATAATAATAGTAATAGTAACGATGATGATGATAATGATGATGATGACGACGAGGATGATGATGATGATGACGACAACAACAACGCTAACGATAACGACGATGACGAGAATGAAGATGATGACAACGACGGCAATGACGACAATAGTAATAATAACAACAACAATAATAATAATAATTATTATTATTATAATAATAATAATTATTATTATTATAATTATAATAATAACAATAATAATAATAAGAAGAACAATAAAAATAAAAATAAAAATAAAAAATAATAATAATAGTGAAAATAATAATATTATGATACGTTAAGGAGCTATTGCCAATTTGCCATCGCAGTGTTTGATCATTGGCCAGGACATTCTTTTGACATGAAATTGGCTTCTAAATCTGATCTTGTTTCTTGATTTGAAGTTGAAGTTTTGCGAATGTTCCTTTATACCCACATTGTAGAGATGATACATGGTGCATATCAAGGGTGGATTGCTACTTTTGAAAAATATAATGATTTCATTGTTGGTGAAGATTAAAGAATAAGTTCGAAGTTACAGAAGGGATTGATATGAAAGAATAGGGTTTCATATTGCTGACCACAGTCACCAACTCTTTCATGTATTGGTTGTAGCAAGAGCATACACGCGCTATCGTGATGGCTTAATCTACCTAAGATGGAGAGATTATAAAGGTTGTTAGTTTGATAGTTAATCTTCTCTATGTTCATATCTTTCTTTCTGTTGACCATCAATATTAACTTGGATGAGAAATGAATCAAGTATTCTTTGCTCTATCATACCCTATGTGGTTCTTTGTTATGTTGGATGTACGAACATACAAACTTAGGTAGAGACAAAGGGTGGAGGGTCGTATCACGGCTATGCCATGGTGGTAGCCCAAGGTTTTTGACATTTTACGTATGACCCATTCATGTATGTTATTGATGGGCCTCATAGGACCAATTTAGTTCATGATCTTTCTCCTTTCATGATGCATGTGTTTGATCTAGTCGCTTCTCATTCTTCAAAAAGAGCTTCACTTGATGTATTTCGTTGGATCGCGCTACGGGATTGAAATAGATTAATAGATTAATGTTGCTAACTTGGTGCTGCATTGGTTTGCATGATGAAAAACCTACTGCGTTGTATATGATATAGCAACTGTGTTGATGGTTGACAAATCTTTCGGATAGAAATTCATTTTCTCTCATTTCTACTTATAACCTCAATGCTTGCAGAGTTACATGTTGTATCCCAGTTCTTGAGATCAGATATAAATTATCTACGATACAATATAATTAATAATCTCATAATTTTTAGTTAATAGCAATATTCATGAGACAACGAAATAAAATTATCTAATTTTGTAATTAAAATACACTACAACAACAAATAAATAAGAACATAAAACAATGTATATAGATATCAATTCTTAAACTATCAAAATTTTCTTTAATTTTATGAAGATTCTACATCGTATTTACATGGAAACAAACCTCTATTATCTAATTTTTAATGAGTAGAACCAAAACAAAATGAAGCAAACCTTTTGTAATAGTTTGGTGCGTATAGATGAAAGTAGGAAATATAGAATAACAGTGATATATTTTATGTTTAGTAGTGTGTCATTTTACATATTTTGCGAAACATGATTCTCCTAACCAAATAAGTACAATTAAGTCCCTTTAGTAATAATTAATATGATTATATATTATTTATTTTCAACTCCCTTTGTTTTATTTTATTTTTAAAGGCATTTGAAAATAAATTACTTATCTTTATGTTTGTCTCTAAAGCTAACAATTATCTCTTCAAAAATTTAAAAGAGTTACTTATTCATGAAAGCCATAAAACTTTGCAAAAGTCTAATGTGAAGTGTTCATGTATGTACTAATTTAAGCATGGTATGAGTCTTTTCATGACTTTCTTCATATTATTTTTTGTCTTTCTCTTTCACATTATACATTTAAGTTCTGAGCAATTCAACCATGAGTGAATATCATGTACTATTGTATTAGTTTATAAAAAAGATGATAGTTACATTCCTAGTACTATTATGCAGAGTCTCACACACCTTAATTTCAAATGACACCTTAATTTCAAAAGTAACTTTTTCACAATTAGTGTTAGTAGGTAAATTTCATTTATAACAGTAGATTGTGTTTATTATTTTTATATTTTTTTATCTTCACAATTTCATAACCTTCTTAATTACATCTCCTCTCAATTCTTTTATATAGTACAATCTTTCAAAAACTTGCATCCTTAAAAAAGTGAAAAAATAATAATAAATATAATGGTATTGTGGAAAAAACAAAATAATAGATAAAATTTAAAAAAGATAAAGTAAAAATAACAATAATAATAAGATACTTTATGATTTTGAACATTTAAAATTATAAATAATTTGAAAATATCTTACTCATTAAAAAACAACATAGTCAAAATCTACGAAATAATGTCAACATCTACGTAAAAGGTTATAAAATAATTCATTGTTAAAGAGTCAAATACTAAATATGGAGGTCAAAATTAGTTTCTAATATTTATATACATAATTAAAGAGTCGAATGAAATATGGAGATCAATATTCAAAAAGGTTTTCTCAACATATTGATATTGCTTGTTATTAATTTATTTCATTTTTTAATTCATTCTTTTAGATTTTGACCTAATCATTTTTTCAATAAATACATAAATTTCCATTTAAATGAAAGACAAAATTAATTTCTATTTATTTATTATCAAAAGTTACTAAAATTCTTGAATTTGGTTACCTATAAATAAGTGTCTTATCTGAAACCCACATATACTACAATTACATATTTCTCTCTCACACACATACCACCTGAACAGAGCCATGGCCAAAGCTTTAACATTATTATTGTTCTTAGTGAGCTTTTTCACTGTAGTTGCCCAAGAGATTGAAAATTTTCAACATAGTCCTCTTCATCCTCTAATTGCAACTCCACCACTCCACCACCACCACCATGACAAGGACCACCACCACCATCATCACCGCCACCACCAGTCTCCAGCTCATGCTCCTATTCCTTTAATAAAAACACCAGTTCAACCTCCTTCCCACCAACCAGCTCACCCTCCACATCATAATCATCATTATCATAATTCTCCCTCTCATGCTCCTATTCCTTTAATAAAGACACCAGTTCACCCTCTTACTTACCAACCAACTCACCCTCCGCATCACAATCACCATTATCATCATTCTCCCGCTCATGCTCCTATTCCTTTAATAAAGACACCAATTCACCTTCCTATCTACCAACCAGCTCACCCTCCACATCACCACAACGATTATCATCATTCTCCCACTCGTGCTCCTATTCCTTCAAAAAAGACACCAGTTCACCCTCCTACTTACCAACCAGCTCACCCTCCACATCACAATTGTCCTTATCATCATTCTCCCGCTCATGCTCCTATTCCTTTAATAAAGACACCAGTTCACTCTCCTACCGACCAACCAGCTCATGCTCCACATCACAACCATCATTACCACTCTCCAACTCCTATTCCCCTTTTTGTTGGGAAGACTCTAACTCACCATCATATTCACCCACCAGCTCACTCTCCACATCACCACCACCACCATCGACATCATCGCCACAATCAACATCATCAACAACACTCTCCGACTCCTTGTCCTATTCCTGTTGGGAATGCTCTAGTTCACCGTCATATTCACTCACCAACTCACTCGCCACTCCACCATGATCAACACCATGACCACCCTCTAATTGCTACTACTTTTTTCCGATGAGAAGACCTTAGATAAACATCATCAACATCACCTTTGTCACCACCATTGCCACCATCACCACTCTTCAGGTCATACTCGAGTTTCCATTCTAAAAAACTCAAGTTTTGTTTCCAACTCATAATTTGGACACATTTGAGAACAAAGGCCTTCAATAAAACTTTTGTTTAACAATGTGTATTTTAGGCCAAGGTTATTTGCCTAAAGATGTACCAATGTGGTTTTATATTTAAATTATATACAATAAGAATGTTTGTAATAGATTTTACATGTAATAAAGAAGTTAATTTAAAAATTATTGTACAAGTTTCAATTATCTATTTTATTTTTTTTATAAAAATTAAGTGCCGAAATATATTTTTATCCATAAAAATATAACAAAAAATTGTTAAATGTAGGCATTGAAATAAATAAATTCAAATTAGAACTAATAAAATAGAATATTCAAGTTTAATTATTTTAAAAAATTAGCTATAACTTATTTTTATAAGTGTTTATAAAAAAAATTAAAAATAATTTGTCAAATTAAATTGGAGCATTATTAAGAATAAAACCAAAATGTAACCCCACATATGCTTTTGGTGTTTCTATTTAATTAAAAGTAAAGTTATACCACAATAACCCTCACAATAAAAATTAGTATTAAAGGTTTTAGTAGATTACTATTGTAAATTCAATCTTTGGTTGAAAGAATAATATTAAAATGACTTGTTGTTTGTCGTATGAATTTTTACTTTTGTTGTTGATCAAAAAATTAGTTTATTGATTATTTAAATCTTAAAATTAATAAAAGAAAACAATTTACTAAAGCATCAATTGTATTTTAGATTTTTTTTTGTCAATAGGCTTTGATTGAAAAACATTTTTTGAAATAAAAAATGTACCTTAACAACTCAACTTTTTACATTTTTTATTTTTTTTGTCGCATCCAAATATAATTGTAACACACTTGAAAATCTTTTCGATGATTTATGAAATTATGTGCCAATTTATATACGAAAAAAATTCTTGTTTTAATTATACTTTCTAGTGATCAAGTCATTAATTTTAAAAACTATAATCTTTCTTGAAGATAATTTGATATTACGTAGAATTTATATTTCACGAGCTTGACATTCAGAAAAGATCCTTGAATTTATACCAAGATTGGTGATGTATTTAAGATTAAAAAAAATAAAGACTTAAATATGTTTTTAATATCTAAAATTTGACCCATTTTTGAATTTGGTCCTTCAAATTAATGTCTCCCAATTAAAAAAATTGTTGGTTTTATTTCTTTGTGTAAACGTTGTAAGAGGCTTTTGTAAAACAGTGAATGACGTTTTACTCATTATGTTTTATCACATAATGACATTCACTAGGTGAGATGTTATTTATCTTGTGAACAAGTTATTAATGATATATATGTTGATGGATTAAAACTAGTAATTTTTTGAAATTGGAAGACTAAAATATAAAAATTTTAATTTCAAGGATCAAATTAAAAATGACCTATACTTAAAAGGACTAAAATCACATTTAAGAAAAAAAAAGTAAAATACATTTTAAAAAGTTTGTTTTACATTGTAAATTAAAAGGGTCTTCATTTTACATTTCAACCTTCAAACGTCTAGTTGAGTACATAATTTTTTGTTATACTAACATTTCATTGGATTTATTTGTGTTGGACAAAAGATTTGGTTGCTAAAGATAATGTGAATGTCATAGATATAGAGGCAATTTTGTGGCACTGAAGCCATCGTCATATCATTGAAAAATGGCTGAATTGTTTAAATTTAAAAGGATATGCTTCAGGATTGAAAAATGCAAAGTTGGAGAAGTGTTTTCATTGCATGGCTAGTAAATAGACTAGAGTATCCTTTAAGAAGCATCCTCCCTTAAGGAAGTCAGAATTGCTAGAATTGGTGCATTTTGATGTTTGTGGCCCATTTCGGTAATATATTCTTTTTTTTTTTATTTTTTTTGACGTTTTTATTTTTTTCGCTAATTCGAACACAAAATGTAACCTTTTTTGTCCTTTTCTATTTCGTCTCCATTTTGATTGCTAATGTATATATATTTTTTAATTTTTGACGTTTTTATTTTCGATCGCTAAATTGGTCCCTACATTGTTCTTTATTTTTTGAATTTCGGTCGCTAATTCTGTCGCAAAATGCAATATGTTTGTCCTTTTCTATTCCGTCACTAAATCAATCGTTAATATATACATTTTCTTTTTTTGATATTTTTGTTTTCGGTTAAATAAATTGTTTTTTATTTTTTATTTTCTAAATTTCGGTCGCAAAATGCAACCTTTGTGTCTTTTTCTATTCTATCGCTATTTTGGTTGCTAATATATATTTTTTTATTTTTTACGTTTTTCATTTTCAGTTGCTAAATTCTTTTTCTATTTTTTCTATTTTCTGAACATCGGTCGAAAAATGAAATATTTTTATCCTTTGCTGTTTAGTCGCTAATCATTTGTTTTAATTTATTATTTTTTGATGTAATTATTTCGGCCAATAAACCGGTTACTAATTTTTTTAAAAAAACAAATTCACTTTCGGTCACTAAATTTCGTCTCTAAAATAACTTTTTTTGTAGTACAATAGTAATGATGATGATGATGATGACGATGACGATGATAATGACAACAATAGTAATAATAACAATAATAATAATAATAATAATTATTGTTATTATAATACCAATAATAATAATAACAAGAACAACAAAAATAATAATAAAAATAAATAATAATAATAATAATAATAATAATAATAGCAATAATAATAATATTATGATACGTTAAGGAGCTATTGCCGATTTGCCATCCCAAGTGTTCAATCATAGGACAGGACATTCTTTTGACATGAGATTGGCTTCTAAATCTGATCTTGTTTCTTGATTTGAAGTTGACGTTTTGCGAATGTTCCTTTATACCCCCATTGCAGAGATGATACATGGTGCATATGAAGGGTGGATTGCTACTCTTGAAAAATATAATGCTTTCATTGATATTGCTGACCACAGTCACCAATCTTTCATGTATTGGTTGTAGCAGGATCATACACGCGCTATCGTGATGGCTTAATCTACCTAAGATGGAGAGATTATAAAGGTTGTTAGTTTGATAGTTAATCTTCTCTATGTTCATATCTTTCTTTCTGTTGACCATCAATATTAACTTGGATGAGAAATGAATCAAGTATTCTTTGCTCTATCATACCTTACGTGGTTCTTTGTTGTGTTGGATGTATGAACATACAAACTAAGGTAGAGACAAATGGTGGATTGTGGTATCACGACTATTCCATGGTGGTAGCCCAAGGTTTTTGACATTTTACGTATGCCCCATTCATGTATGTTATTGATGGGCCTCACGGGACCAATTTAGTTCATGATCTTTCTCCTTTCATGATGCATGTGTTTGATCTAGTCGCTTCTCATTTTTCAAAAAGAGCTTCACTTGATGTATTTCGTTGGATCGCACTATGGGATTGAAATAGATTAATATATTAATGTTGCTAACTTGGTGCTGCATTGGTTTGCATGATGAAAATCCTATTGTGTTGTAAATGATATAGCAACTGTGTTGACGGTTGACAGATGTTTCGGATAGAAATTCATTTTCTCTCATTTCCTCTTATAACCTCAAAGCTTGCAGAGTTACATGTTGTATCCCAGTTCTTGAGATCAGATATAAATTATCTACAGTACAATATAATTAATAATCTCATAATTTTTAGTTAATAGTAGTATTCATAACACAACGAAATAAAATTATCTAATTTTGTAATTAAAATACACTACAAAAACAAATAAATAAGAACATAAAACAATGCATATAGATATCAATTCTTAAACTATCAAAATTTTCTTTAATTTTATGAAGATTCTAAACCGTATTTACATGGAAATAAACCTCTATTATTTAATTTTTAATGAGTAGAACCAAAACAAAATGAAGCGAACCTTTTGTAAATGTTTGGTGCATATAGATGAAAGTAGGAAGTATAGAATAACAATGATATGTTTTATGTTTAGTAGTGTGTCACTTTACATATTCTGTGAAACATGATTCTCCGAACCAAATAAGAACAATTAAGTCCCCTTAGTAATAATTAATATGATTATATATTATTTATTTTCAACTCTCTTTGTTTTATTTTATTTTTAAAGCCATATGAAAATAAATTTCTTATCTTTATGTTTGTCTCTCTGGCAACAATTATCTCTTCAAAAATTTAAAAGAGTTACTTATTCATGAAAGCCATAAAACTTTGCAAAAGTCTAATGTGAAGTGTTCATGTATGTACTAATTTAAGCATGTTATGAGTCTTTTCATGACTTTCTTCAAATTATTTTTTCTCTTTCACTTTCAATTTATACATTTAAGTTATGAACACTTCAACCATGAGTGAACATCATGAACTATTGTATTAGTTTATAAAGAAAGATGATAGTTACATTCCTAGTACTATTACGCACTGTCTCACGCACCTTAATTTCAAATGACACCTTAATTTCAAACGTAACATTTTCACAATTAATGTTAGCAGGTAAATTTCATTTATAACAATAGATTGATTTTATTATTTTTATATTTTTTATCTTAACAATGTCATAACCTTCGTAATTACAACTCCTCTCAATTCTTCTATATAGTACAATCTTTTAGAAATGTAAATCATTAAAGAAGTGAAAAAATAATAATAAATATAATGTTATTGTGGAAAAAATAAAATAATAGATAAAATTTAAAAAATGATAAAATAATAATAATAATAATAATGAGATACACTATGATTTCGAATATTTAAAATTATAAATAATTTGAAAATATCTTTCTCATTACAAAACAACATAGTCAAAATATACAAAATAATGTCAAAATCTACGTAAAAGGTTAAAAAAGAATTCATTTTTAATATTTTCTTATTAAAAATACTTTTTATTTGTAAAGAATATTATGAAAACAAACAACCCTAAATAATTTTCATCATAATGACAATGTTTATACAATTAATCCTAAATATCACTAATCATTGAATTAAATTTTTTTATAAGTGTAAATCTGAATACATAATAATTTATTAAAAATATCTATTTTGTTTAAATAAAAAAATTATATTTTACGAAAACAAGAAGTTAGGTGAATTTATTCTTATTTGAGTATAACTAATTAATCATATCATTTTATTTCAGAAAAGAAATAATTTAGTTTAACTTTGAAATTTGATTTTTCCTAACAAAGACTCAATAATTATAACAAAAAAATATTTCAAATTTAAAGATAAAAATTACTTGTTTTAATTTATTATTTATTTTATTAAAATAAAATAAAAATGCATCTAATAATATTTAGATTCAAATCAAATACTTTAATTTACATTTTGATAAAATAAAAAATTAATTAAATACATTTATTTTTTGACATTTTTTTAATTCAAAACTAAAACGTCAATTGCTAAATATGGAGGTCAACATAAGTTTCTAATATTTATATACATAATTAAAGAGTCGAATGAAATATGGAGATCAATATTCAAAAAGTTTTTCTCAACATATTGATATTGCTTGTTATTAATTTATTTCATTTTTAATTCATTCTTTTAGATTTTGAGCTTATCATTTTTTCAACAAATACTTAAATTTCCAATTAAATGAAGGACAAAATTAATTTCTATTTATTTATTACCAAAAGTTACTAAAAGTCTTCAATTTTGTTTCTTATAAATTACTGTCTTATCCAAAACCCATATATACTACAATTACTTATTTCTCTCTCACACACAAACCACCTAAACAGAGCCATGGCCAAAGCTTTAACATTATTATTGCTCTTAATGAGCCTTTTCACTGTATTTGCCCAAGAGATTGAAAATTTTCAACATAGTCCTCTTCATCCCCTAATAGCAACTCCACCACTCCACCACCACCACCGTGACAAGGACCACCACCACCATCACCACCACCATCATCACCGCCACCACCATTCTCTAGCTCATGCTCCTATTCCTTTAATAAAAGCACTAGTTCAACCTCCTACCCACCAACTAGCTCACCCTCCACATCACAATCATCATTATCATAATTCTCCCGCTCATGCTCCTATTCCTTTAATAAAGACACCAGTTCACCCTCCTACTTACCAACCAACTCACCCTCCACATCACAATCACCATTATCATCATTCTCCTGCTTATGCTCCTATTCCTTTAATAAAGACACCAATTCATCCTCCTACCGACCAACCAGCTCATGCTCCACATCACAACCATCATTACCACTCTCCAACTCCTATTCCCCTTTTTGTTGGGAAGACTCTAACTCACCATCATATTCACCCACTAGCTCACTCTCCACATCACCACCACCACCATCGACATCATCGCCACAATCGACATCATCACCAACACTCTCCGACTCCTTGTCCTATTCCTGTTGGGAATGCTCCAGTTCACCATCATATTCACTCACCAACTCACCTGCCACACCACCATGATCAACACCATGACCACCCTCTAACTGCTACTACTTTTTTCTGATGAGAAGACCTTAGATAATCATCATGAACATCACCTTTGTCACCACCATTTCCACCATCACCACTCTTCAGGTTATACTTGAGTTTCCTTCTAAAAAAACTCAAGTTCTGTTTCCAACTCCTAATTTGAACACATTTGAGAACAAATGCCTTCAATAAAACTTTTGTTTAATGTTATTTAAAACAATGGGTATTTTAGGAGAGGGTTATTTGCCTAAAGATGTACCAATGTGGTTTTATATTTAAATTATATACAATAAGAATGTTTGTAATAGATTTTACATGTAATAAAGAAGTTAATTTAAAAATTATTGTACAAGTTTCAATTATCTATTTTATTTTATTTTTATAAAAATTAAGTGCCAAAATATATTTTTATCCATAAAAATATGACAAAAAATTGTTAAATGTAGGCATTGAAATAAATAAATTCAAATTAGAACTAATAAAATAGAATATTCAAGTTTAATTCTTTAAAAAAATTAGCTATAACTTATTTTTATAAGTGTGTATAAAAGAAAGTAAAAATAATTGTCAAAATAAATTGGAGCATTATTAAGAATAAAACCAAAATGTAACCCCACATATGCTTTTAGTGTTTCTATTTAATTAAAACTAAAGTTTCACCACGATAACCCTCACAAAAAAAATTAGTATTAAAGGTTTTAGTAGATTACTGAGGTAAATTCAAACTTTCGTTGAAAGAATAATATTATAATGACTTGTTGTTTGTCGTATGACTTTTTACTTTTGTTGTTGACCGACAAATTGGTTTATTGATTATTTAAATCTTAAAATTAATAAAAGAAAACAATTTACTAAAGCAACAATTGTATTTTAGATTTTTTTTGTCAATAGGCTTTGATTTAAAAACATTTTTTTGAAATAAACAATGTACCTTAACAACTCAACTTTTTTCATTTTTTATTTTTTTTGTCGCATACAAATATAATTGTAACACACTTGAAAATATTTTCGATGATTTATGAAATTATGTACCAATTTATATACGAGAAAAATTCTTGTTTTAATGATACTTTCTAGTGATCAAGTCATTAATTTTAAAAACTATAATCTTTCTTGAAGATAATTTGATATTACGTAGAATTTATATTTCACGAGCTTGACATTCAAAAAAGATCCTTGAATTTATACCAAGGTTGGTGATGTATTTAAGATTAAAAAAAAAATAAAGACTTAAATATTTTTTAATATCTTAAATTTGACCCATTTTTGAATTAAAAAAATAAAGAGTTAAATATGTTTTTAATATCTTAAATTTGACCCATTTTTGGATTTGGTCCTTCAAATTAAAGTCTTTCAATTCAAAAAATTGTTGGTTTTATTTCTTAATGTAAACGTTGTTAGAGGCTTTTCTAAAATAGTGAATGACGTTTACTCATTATGTTTTTTCAATGGAAAATGGCTGAATTCTGTAGCCCAAAAGGATATGCTTCAAGATTGAAAAATGCAAAGTTGGAGAAGTGTTTTCACTGCATGGCTAGTAAACAGACTAGAGTATCCTTTAAGAAGTATCCTCCCTCAAGGAAGTCAGAATTGTTAGAATTGGTGCATTTTGATGTTTGTGGCCCATTGAAGGTAAAGTCATTTAGTGGTGCACTTTATTTTGTTATCTTTATTGATGTTATTTCCAGGAAGTTTTGGGTCTATAGTTTGCAGTCAAAGGACCAAGTGTTAGAAGTTCAAACAATTCCAGGTTTTGGTTGTGAGGCAATTAGGCAAGAAGGTGAAATGTATTCGTTCTCACAATGGTGGTGAGTATTGTTGACCCTTTGATCTATATTGCAAGCAATAGGGTTGTCGGTGATATTTCCTTGCAAATACTCACGAGAAAAAGCAAAAAGGGAGTGAAAAAAAGAGGGAAAAATTTGGAATTTTAGGAAATCGTTCGCTAGTATATTCTTTTTTAATTTTTTTTTACGTTTTTATTTTCGTCGCTAATTTGAACACAAAATGAAACCTTTTTTTCCTTTTCTATTCCGTCGCTATTTTGGTTGCTAATGTATATATATTTTTTAATTTTTGACGTTTTTATTTTCGATCGCTAAATTGGTCCCTACATTGTTCTTTATTTTTTGAACTTCGGTCGCTAATTCTGTCGTAAAATGCAATATGTTTGTCCTTTTCTATTCCATCATTGAATCAGTCATTAATATATACATTTTCGCTTTTTGACATTTTTATTTTCGGTCGCTAAATTGTTTTTTATTTTTTACTTTCTAAATTTCGGTCGCAAAATGCAACGTTTTTGTCTTTTTCTATTCTATCGCATTTTTGGGTTCTAATATATTTTTTTTTACTTTTTACATTTTTTATTTTCAGTTGCTAAATTGTTTTTCTATTTTTTCTATTTTCTAAACTTCGGACGAAAAATGAAATATTTTTATCCTTTGTTGTTCAGTCGCTAATCATTTGTTTTATTTTATTATTTTTTGATGTAATCATTTCGGTCGCTAAATCGGTTACTAATTTTTTAGAAAAACAAATTCACTTCCGGTCACTAAATTTCGTTGCTAAAATTACTTTTTTTGTAGTACAATAGTAATGATGATGATGATGATGATGATGATGATGATGATGATGATGATGATGATGATAATGACAATGACGACAATGACGACGATAATGACAACAATAGTAATAATAACAATAATAATAATAATAATAATTATTATTATTATTATTTTAATACCAATAATAATAATAACAAGAACAATAATAATAATAATAATAATAATAATAATAGTAATAATAATATTTATGATACGTTAAGGAGCTATTGCCGATTTACCATCCATGGTGTTCGATCATAGGCCAGGACATTCTTTTGACATGAGATTGGCTTCTAAATCTGATCTTGTTTCTTGATTTGAAGTTGACGTTTTGCGAATGTTCCTTTATACCCACATTGCAGAGATGATACATGGTGCATATGAAGGGTGGATTGCTGCTCTTAAAAAATATAATGATTTCATTGATGGTGAAGATTAAAGAATAAGTTCAAAGTTACAGAAAGGATTGAGATGAATGAATAGGGTTTGATATTGCTGACCACAGTCACTAACTCTTTCATGTATTGGTTGTGGGAGGAGCATAGACGCACTATCGTGATAGCTTAATCTACCTAAGATGGAGAGATTATAAAGGTTGTTAGCTTGATAGTTAATCTTCTCTTTGTTCGTATCTTTATTTTTGTTGATCATCAATATTAACTTGGATGAGAAATGAATCAAGTGTTCTTTGCTCTATCATACCCTACGTGGTTCTTTGTTGTGTTGGATGTATGAACATACAAACTTAGGTAGAGACAAAGGGTGGAGGGTGGTATCACGGCTATTCCATGGTGGTAGCCCAAGGTTTTTGACATTTTACGTATGCCCCATTCATGTATGTTATTGATGGGCCTCACGGGACCAATTTAGTTCATGATCTTTCTCCTTTCATGATGCATGTGTTTGATCTAGTCGCTTCTCATTCTTCAAAAAGAGCTTCACTTGTTGTATTTCGTTGGATCGCGCTACGGGATTGAAATAGATTAATAGATTAATGTTGCTAACTTGGTGCTGCATTGGTTTGCATGATGAAAAACCTACTGCGTTGTAAATGATATAACAACTGTGTTGACGGTTGACAGATCTTTTGGATAGAAATTCATTTCTCTCATTTTTGCTTATGACCTCAATGCTTGCAGAGTTACATGTTGTATCCCAGTTCTTGAGATCAGATATAAATTATCTACAGTACAATATAATTAATAATCTCATAATTTTTAGTTAATAGTAGTATTCATAACACAACGAAACAAAATTATCTAATTTTGTAATTAAAATACACCACAACAACAAATAAATAAGAACATAAAACAATGTATATAGATATCAATTCTTAAACTATCAAAATTTTCTTTAATTTTATGAAGATTCTACACCGTATTTACATGGAAATAAACCTTTATTATCTAATTTTTAATGAGTAGAACCAAAACAAAACGAAGCGAAACTTTTGTAAATCTTTGGTGCATATAGATGAAAGTAGGAAATATAGAATAACAGTGATATGTTTTATGTTTAGTAGTGTGTCATTTTACATATTTTGTGAAACATGATTCTTCGAACCAAATAAGAACAATTATGTCCCTTTAGTAATAATTAAGATGATTATATATTATTTCTTTTCAACTCTCTTTGTTTTATTTTATTTTTAAAGGCATTTGAAAATAAATTACTTATCTTTATGTTTGTCTCTGTGGCCAACAATTATCTCTTCAAAAATTTAAAAGAGTTACTTATTCATGAAAGCCATAAAACTTTGCAAAAGTCTAATGAGAAGTGTTCATGTATGTACTAATTTAAGCATGGTATGAGTCTTTTCATGACTTTCTTCATATTATTTTTTGTCTTTCTCTTTCACATTATACATTTAAGTTCTGAACACTTCAACCATGAGTCAACATCATGTACTATTGTATTAGTTTATGAAAAAGATGATAGTTACATTCCTAGTACTATTACGCAGTGTCTCACACACCTTAAATTCAAATGACACCTTAATTTCAAACGTAACTTTTTCACAATTAGTGTTAGCAAGTAAATTTCATTTATAACAGTGGATTGTTTTTATTATTTTTATATTTTTTATCTTAACAATTCCATAACCTTCTTAATTACGTCTCTTCTCAATTCTTCTATATAGTACAATCTTTTAGAAACTTGCATCATTAAAGAAGTGAAAAAATAATAATAAATATAATGGTATTGTGGAAAAAACAAAATAATAGATAAAATTTTAAAAAGATAAAATAATAATAATAATATTAAGATACATTATGATTTTGAATATTTAAAATTATAAATAATTTGAAAATATCTTACTCATTACAAAACAACATAGTCAAAATCTGCGAAATAATGTCAAAATCTACGTAAAAGGTTATAAATAATTCATTTTTAATATTTTCTTATTAAAAATACTTTTTATTTGTAAAGAATATTATGAAAACAAACAACCCTTAATAATTTTCAACATAATGACAATGTTTATACAATTAAACATAAATATCACTAATCATTGAATTAAATTTGTTTATAAGTGTAAATCTGAATACGTAATAATTTATTAAAAATATCTATTTTGTTTAAAGAAAAACATTATATTTTATGAAAACAAGAAGTTAGGTGAATTTATTCTTATTTGAGTATAACTAATTAATCAAATCATTTTATTTCAGAAGAGAAATAATTTAGTTTAACTTTGAAATTTGATTTTTCCTAATAAAGACTCAATAATTATAATAAAAAAATATTTCAAATTTTAAGATAAAAATTACTTGTTTTAATTTATTAATTATTTTATTAAAATAAAATAAAAATGCATCTAATAATATTTAGATTCAAATCAAATACTTTAATTTACATTTTGATAAAATAAAAAATTAATTAAATACATTCATTGTTTGACATTTTTTATATTCAAAAGTAAAGCGTCAAATGCTAAATATGGAGGTCAACATAAGTTTCTAATATTTATATACATAATTAAAGAGTCGAATGAAATATGGAGATCAATGTTCAAAAAGTTTTTCTGAACATATTGATATTGCTTGTTATTAATTTATTTCATTTTTAATTAATTCTTTTAGATTTTGACCTAATCATTTTTTCAACAAATACATAAATTTCGAATAAAATGAAGGGCCAAATTAATTTCTATTTATTTATTACCAAAAGTTACTAAAAGTCTTGAATTTTGTTTCCTATAAATTAGTGTCTTATCCAAAACCCATATATACTACAATTACATAATTCTCTCTCACACACAAACCACCTGAATAGAGCCATGGCCAAAGCTTTAACATTATTATTGCTCTTAGTGAGCCTTTTCACTGTATTTGCCAAAGAGATTGAAAATTTTCAACACAGTCCTCTTCATCCCCTAATTGCAACTCCACCACTTCACCACCACCACCATGACAAGGACCACCACCACCATCACCACAATCATCATCACCGCCATCACCATTCTCCAGCTCATGCTCCTATTCCTTTAATAAATACACCAGTTCAACCTCCTACCCACCAACCAGCTCACCCTCCATATTATAATCATCATTATCATCATTCTCCCACTCATGCTCCTATTCCTTTAATAAAGACACCAGTTCACCCTCCTACTTACCAACCAACTCACCCTCCGCATCACAATCACCATTATCATCATTCTCCCGCTCATGCTCCTATTCCTTTAATAAAGACACCAGTTCACCCTCCTACCTACCAACCGGCTCACCCTCCACATCACTACAACGATTATCATCATTCTCCTGCTCGTGCTCCTATTCCTTCAAAAAAGACACCACTTCACCCTCCTACTTACCAACCAGCTCACCCTCCACATCACAATTATCATTATCATCATTCTCCCGCTCATGCTCCTATTCCTTTAATAAAGACGCCAATTCATCCTCTTACCGACGAACCAGCTCATGCTCCACATCACAACCATCATTACCACTCTCCAACTCCTATTCCACTTTTTGTTGGGAAGACTCTAACTCACCATCATATTTACCCACCAGCTCACTCTCCACATCACCATCACCACCATCAACATCATCGCCACAATCGACATCATCACCAACACTCTCCGACTCCTTGTCCTATTCCTGTTTGGAATGCTCCAGTTCACAATCATATTCACTCACCAACTCACTCGACACACCACAATGATCAACACCATGACCACCCTCTAATTGCTACTACTTTTTTCTGATGAGAAGACCTTAGATAATCATCATCAACATCACCTTTGTCACCACCATTGCCACCATCACCACTCTTCAGGTCATACTCGAGTTTCCTTCTAAAAAAACTCAAGTTTTGTTTCCAACTCCTAATTTGGACACGTTTGAGAACAAATGCCTTCAATAAAACTTTTGTTTAATGTTATATAAAATAATGAGTATTTTAGGAGAGGGTTATTTGCCTAAAGATGTACTAATGTGGTTTTATATTTAAATTATATAAAATGAGAATGTTTGTAATAGATTTTACATGTAATAAAGAAGTTAATTTAAAAATTATATTGCAAGTTTCAATTATCTATTTTATTTTGTTTATAAAAATTAAGTGCCGAAATATATTTTTATCCATAAAAATATGACAAAAATTTTTTAAATGTAGGCATTGAGATAAATAAATTCAAATTAGAACTAATAAAATAGAATATTCAAGTTTAATTCTTTAAAAAAAATAGCTATAACTTATTTTTATAAGTGTTTATAAAAAAGGTAAAAATAATTTGTCAAATTAAATTTGAGCATTATTAAGAATAAAACCGAAATGTAACCCCACATATGCTTTTGGTGTTTCTGTTTAATTAAAAGTAAAGTGTCACCACGATAACCCACATAATAAAAATTAGTATTAAAGGTTTTAGTTGATTACTGATGTAAATTCAAACTTTGGTTGAAAGAAAAATATTAAAATGACTTGTTTGTCGTATGACTTTTGCTTTTGTTGTTGACCAAGAATTTAGTTTATTGATTATTTGAATCTTAAAATTAATAAAAGAAAACAATTTACTAAAGGAACAATTGTATTTTATATATTTTTTTGTCAATAGGCTTTGATTTAAAAACATTTTTTTGAAATAAAAAATGTACCTTAACAACTCAATTTTTTTCATTTTTTATTTTTTTGTCGCATACAAATATAATTGTAACACTCTTAAAAATCTTTTCGATGATTTTTGAAATTATGTACCAATTTATATACGAGAAAAATTCTTGTTTCAATTATACTTTCTAGTAATCATGACATTGATTTTAGAAACTATAATCTTTCTTGAAGATAATTTGATATTACATAGAATTTATTTTTCACGAGCTTGACATTCAAAAAAGATCCTTGATTTTATACAAATATTGGTGATGTATTTAAGATTAAAAAAAATAAAGACTTAAATATGTTTTTAATATCTTAAATTTGACCCATTTTTGAATTTGGTCCTACAAATTAAAGTCTCCCAATTCAAAAAATTGTTTGTTTTATTTCTTAATGTAAACGTTGTTCGAGGCTTTTCTAAAATAGTGAATGACGTTTGACTCATTATGTGTTTTCACATAATGACATTCACTGAGTGAGATGCTATTTATCATGTGAATAAGTTATTAATAATATATATGTTGATGGAGTAAAACTAGTATTTTTTTTGAAATTGGAAGACTAAAATATAAAAATTTTAATTTCAAGGATCAAATTAAAAAATGACATAAATTTAAAGCACTAAAATCATATTTAAGAAAAAAAAGTAAAATACATTTTAAAAAGTTTGTCCTTCATATCCAAGTTCTAAAAATGAATTGTTAAAAATAATTGACACTAAAATTATTAAAAAAAAATAAATGTGCAACTAAAGAGATGTTCACTAAAACACCAATGACAAATGTATTTAAAATTATTCATTTTTTATATAAATTTTAGTATTTCTATGTTTTTCATAAAATATACTATCATAAAGTAGGTTTTAGAAGAATAATCTTGATAGTCAGAGAAAAGAAGGCAATCGCTAAAATTCATATAAAATTATAAAAAGAAAGACAACTTTTTTGGAGATTCCATTGAATGACCTTAATTGTAAGCTTTCCAAAGACCAATTTTGTATCAAATATTCAAAATTCATATAAAAGAATCGTGAAACATACTCGTAGTGAGAGGATGGTAGAATAACGTTGTAAATTAAAAGGGTCTTCATTTTACATTTCAACCTTCAAACATCTAGTTGAGTACATAATTTTTTGTTATACTAACATTTCATTGGATTTATTTGTATTGGACAAAAGATTTGGTTGCTAAAGATAGTGTGAATGTCGTAGATATAGAGGCACCTTTGTAGCACCAAGGGCTTAGTCATACCAATGAAAAATGGCTGGATTGTTTAGCCAAAAAGGATATGCTTTAGGATTGAAAAATGCAAAGTTGGAGAAGTGTTTTCATTGCATGGCTAGTAAACAAACTAAAGTATCTGTAACATCCTAAAATTTATTTAATTATTTTTAGAAAAATAAATTATATTATTATTATTATTATCAATTTTATTTTAATTATTAATTGCTGTAGGAAATTATTTTATTGAATAATTGCATTTCGAACTAAAATGTTATTATTATTGTTCTTATTCTTAATGATGGCAAGAAATTAATTTAGTATTTAAATATTTACATTTAATTTTATTTTAGTGAGGGAGTTAATGATTTTATAAACTGATGAGGCATTAATCTGAATTATTTTCATTTATTAATTCAATTAATTGAATTGACGGGGGAGGCTGACGGGCGGGTCGGGGTTGGCCCCACCCAGTTACAATATTAGACGGGGGTAATCAGTTTACTCTAATTTGTGTTTTGCATGTCAGACAGCCAGACCTAGAGGAAAGAGAACGCAAACCTACAAGGAGGAGAAGCTAGAGTGTTCAGATCCTCCCGGAAACGCATCAGTTCTTATTCGTTCATCGTCTCTAAGTTACGGGGGAGATGGGTTTGATCATATATGAATGCGGGAGTGTACGGGTAGTGAGGGCAATCCCTAAGTCCCTCTAGGATCTAAATTCTCAATTTCGTTTTATTATTATGTTTTAAAAATATTTTAATCGGTAGAAAAGATTTGTCAATATGCTTTGTGGTCTGATTAATGTCTTGTCCTAATGTGATTTTTGTTGGGAAACTGTATGATTAATTGCCCTCATTAGGTGGTGTTTAACCATGCTACACGCCAGCCATAGGTGGTGTTTAACGGTTGAGTGGAATGTCTTCATACGGGCCATAGGTGCTGTTTAACTGTGCGACACACCAGCCATACGAGGTGTTTAATGGTGTGGCCATCATTAGTGATAACTAAGGGGATTGAGGAGGTTCGCCCATGGTGTGGAGTTCCGACTCGAGACTCTTAGGTGTGGTGATGAGCATATGCATTGTGTGAGCATGTGCATTTTGTAAACATGAATGAACTGTGATTGATTTTGAATGAATGAAATGTGATTGATATATAAGCATATGTTAACTGTTAGTAATTAAGTACGGTAATCGGTGGGATTTGGAGCATTATCTGCCTTTATATATGATTGAATGCGATTTCTCACCGTACTTTCTCTTGTTTTCTTTTAGGTAACGTTGAGGGCACTCATGGTGCCAAGTTTTGAAAAGGCGGGGTCTTGCTTTGATTAGTGTGACATCGAGGTTCTAGAAGTTAGAATAGTTGCTCTATACCTTGATGTTTGAATGACTTATTTTAAAGATGATGATGACTTTAGTTTTCTCAATTATAATGTTTAGATCTAAAACCTCCTTGAAAACTTTGTGCCTACCTTTTAATTGTCATGTGAACCTTTTATCCTTAATACAAATTGTGCTTTTTTAGTTTTAAGTATTACCGTGTCTTCATTTTATTTACTTGATTATTTTAATTTAAGTATTCGGGGTAGAAGGGTGTCACAGTATCCTTTAAGAAGCATCCTCCTTCAAGAAAGTCATAATTGTTAGAATTGGTGCATTTTGATGTTTGTGGCCCATTGAAGGTAAAGTCATTTAGTGGTGCATTTTATTTTGTTATCTTTATTGATGATTTTTCTAGGAAGTTTTTGGTCTATACTTTGAAGTCACAAGACTAAGTGTTAGAAGTTCAAACAATTCCAGGTTTTGGTTGAGAGACAATTAGGCAAGAAGATGAAATGTATTCGTTCTCACAATGATGGTGAGTATTGTTGACCCTTTGATGTATATTGCAAGTAATAGGGTTGTTGGTGATATTTGCTTCCAAACACACTGATGAGGAAAAGCAATAAAGGAGTGGAAAAAAAAAGAGGGAAAAATTTTCGAATTTTTGACAATCCTTCGCTAATATATACTTTCTTTATTTTTTTGACATTTTTATTTTTGGCATTTCGGTTGCCAATTCGGACGCAAAATGCAACCTTTTTTTCCCTTTTCTATTCTGTTGCTATTTTCGTCGCTAATGTATATATATTTTTTAATTTTTGACGTTTTTATTTTTAATTGCTAAATTGGTCACTACATTGTTCTTTATTTTTTGAATTTCAGTCGCTAATTCTGTCGCAAAAAGCAATATTTTTTGTCCTTTTCTATTTCATCACTAAATCGGTCGCTAATATATACATTTTCTTTTTTTGACATTTTTTGTTTTTGGTTGCTAAATTGTTTTTTATTTTTTATTTTCTAAATTTCTGTAGTAAAATGAAACCTTTTTGTCTTTTTCTATTCCATCGCTATTTTGGTTGCTAATATATATATATATATATACATATATATTAAATTACGTTTTTAATTTCAGTCACTAAATTGTTTTTCTATTTTTCTAAGTTCTAAACTTCAGTTACAAAAGGAAACGTTCATGTCCTTTTCTGCTTTGTCTCTATTTCGGTCGCTAATAATTCGTTTTATTTTATTATTTGTTGATGTTATCATTTCGGTTGCTAAATCGGTCGGTAATTATTTAAAAAAAATATAAATTCACTTTCGGTCGCTAAATTCCGTCGCTAAAATTACTTTTTTTGTAGTACAATAGTAATGATGATCATGATAATAGTAATAATAATAATAGTAATAATAGTAATAGTAATAATAATAGTAATAGTAACGATGATGATGATAATGATGATGATGACGACGAGGATGATGATGATGATGACCACAACGACAACGATGACGATAATGACGATGACGAGAATGAAGATGATGACAACGACGACAATAGTAATAATAACAACAACAATAATAATAATAATAATAATAATTATTATTATTATTATTATTATTATTATTATTATTATTATTATTATAATTATTATTATAATAATTATTATTGTTATAATTATTATTATTATTCTTATTATTATTATTATTATAATAATTATAATAATAACAATAATAATAATAACAAGAACAATAAAAATAAAAATAAAAATAAAAAATAATAATAATAGTGATAATAATAATATTATGATATGTTAAGGAGCTATTGCCAATTTGCCATCGCAGGTGTTTGATCATTGGCCAGGACATTCTTTTGACATGAGATTGGCTTCTAAATCTGATCTTTTTTCTTGATTTGAAGTTGAAGTTTTGTGAATGTTCCTTTATACCCACATTGTAGAGATGATACATGGTGCATATCAAGGGTGGATTGCTACTTTTGAAAAATATAATGATTTCATTGATGGTGAAGATTAAAGAATAAGTTCGAAGTTACAGAAAGGATTGAGATGAATGAATAGGGTTGGATATTGCCGACCATAGTCACCAACTCTTTCATGTATTGGTTGTAGTAGGAGCATACAGGCACTATCGTGATGGCTTAATCTACCTAAGATGGAGAGATTATAAAGGTTATTAGTTTGATAGTTAATCTTCTCTATGTTCATATCTTTCTTTCTGTTGACCATCAATATTAACTTGGATGAGAAATGAATCAAGTGTTCTTTGCTCTATCATACCCTACGTGGTTCTTTGTTGTGTTAGATGTAAGAACATACAAACTTAGGTAGAGACAAAGGGTGGAGGGTCGTATCACGGCTATTCCATGGTGGTAGCCCAAGGTTTTTGACATTTTACGTATGCCCCATTCATGTATGTTATTGATGGGCGTCACAGGACCAATTTAGTTCATGATCTTTCTCCTTTCATGATGCATGTGTTTGATCTAGTCGCTTCTCATTCTTCAAAAAGAGCTTCACTTGATGTATTTCGTTAGATCGCGCTACGGGATTGAAATAGATTAATAGATTAATGTTGCTAACTTGGTGTTGCATTGGTCTGCATGATGAAAAACTTACTGTGTTATAAATGATATAGCGACTGTGTTGATGGTTGACAGATCTTTTGGATAGAAATTCATTTCTCTTATTTTTGCTTATAACCTCAATGCTTGCAGAGTTACATGTTGTATCCCAGTTCTTGAGATCAGATATAAATTATCTACGGTACAATATAATTAATAATCTCATAATTTTTAGTTAATAGTAGTATTCATAACACAACAAAATAAAATTATCTAATGTTGTAATTAAAATACACTACAACAACAAATAAATAAGAACATAAAACAATGTATGTAGATATCAATTCTTAAACTATCAAAATTTTCTTTAATTTTATGAAGATTTTACACCGTATTTACATGGAAATAAACCTTTATTATCTAATTTTTAACGAGTAGAACCAAAACAAAACAAAGCAAACCTTTTGTAAATGTTTGGTGCATATAGACGAAAATAGGAAATATAGAATAACTGTAATATGTTTTATGTTTAGTAGTGTGTCATTTTACATATTTTGTGAAACATGATTTTCCGAACCAAATAAGAACAATTAAGTCCCTTTAGTAATAATTAATATGATTATATATTATTTATTTTCAACTCTCTTTGTTTTATTTTATTTTTAAAGGCATTTGAAAATAAATTACTTATCTTTATGTTTGTCTCTCTGGCCAACAATAATCTCTTCAAAAATTTAAAAGAGTTACTTATTCATGAAAACCATAAAACTTTGCAAAAGTCTAATGTGAATTGTTCATGTATGTACTAATTTAAGCATGGTATGAGTCTTTTCATTACTTTCTTCAAATTATTTTTTGTCTTTCTCTTTCAATTTATACATTTAAGTTCTGAACATTTCAACCATGAGTGAACATCATGTACTATGTATTAGTTTATAAAAACGATGATAGTTGTGACACCCTTCTAACCCGAATAGTTAAATTGCCTTAATAAAATAAATAAAATGAAGACAGGGTAATAGTTAAAACCAAAAAAAGCACAATTTGTATTAAGGATAAAAGGTTCACATGGTAATTAAAAGGTAGGCACAAATTTTTCAAGGAGGTTTTAGATCTAAACATTATAATTGAGAAAACGAAAGCCATCATCATCTTTAAAATAAGTCATTCAAACATCAAGGCATAGAGCAACTATTCTAACTTCTAGAACCTCGATGTCACACTAATCAGAGCAAGACTCCGCCTTTTCAAAACTTGGCACCATGAGTGCCCTCAACGTTACCTCAAAGAAAACAACAAGAGAAAGTACGGTGAGAAATCGCATTCAATCATATATAAAGGCAGATAATGTCCCAAATCCCACCCATTACCGTACCCAATTACTAACAGTTAACAGATGCTCATATATCAATCACATTTCATTCATTCAAAATCAATCACAGTTCATTCATGTTTACAAAATGCACATGCTCCCACAATGCATATGCTCATCACCACACCTAAGAGTCTCGAGTCGGAACTCCACACCATTGGCGAACCTCCTCAATCCCCTTAGTTATCACTAATGATGGCCACACCGTTAAACACCCTGTATGAGCCGGTGTGTCGCACAGTTAAACACCATCTGTGGCCCGTGCGAAGACATTCCTCACAACCGTTAAACACCACCTATGGCCGGCGTGCAACATGGTTAAACACCACCTGTGGCCCATGCATATGATTGTCCCCCATCAATAGTCCCTCCTGTTTAACACCACATATGGCCAGGGTATTATAGCCACATCCGGCTTCTCATGCATCTCATGCCTCTCATGTCCATGCTCAATGCATTCTCATCCACACTCTTATTCTCATGATTTATTTATACATCATTCGCATAGTCCACAATCATAACCAACCATATTAATTTAACCATCATTATTATAAATCATTCATCAGAAAGCACAGAAACGCACATAAAACACCATTGAATTTCACCTAGTTTCATCATTGCACACAAGAGCCTCAAATTATGAACAAACATAAACAACACAAGAATCAAGTAATTAAGGCAATTAATCATACAGTTTCCGAACAAAATCACATTAGGACAAGACGTTAATCAGACCAGAGAGCATATTCACAAATCTTTTCTACTGATTAAAATATTTTTGAGACATAATAATCAAACAAAATTGAGAATTTAGATCCTAGAGGGACTTAGGGATTTCCCTCACTACCCGTACACTCCCACATTCATATATGATCAAACCCATCTCCTCCATACCTTAAATGCGAAGAATAGTGATGATCTGATGCAGCTCAAGGATGGTCTGAACACCCTAACTCCTCTTCCTTACAAGTCGGTGTTCTCTCTCCTCTAGGACAGACTGTCTGACGCGTAACAACCAATTAGGGTAAACCGATTACCCCTTTCTAATATTCTAGCTCGGTCGGGTCAACCCCGACCTGCTCGTCAGTCTCCCCCGTTAATTCAATTAATTAAATTAATAAATGAAAATAATTTAGTTTAAAGCCTCATCAGTTTATAAAATCATTAACCCCTCTATTAAAATAAAATTGATAATAATAATAATAATGTAATTAATTTCTAAAAATAATTAAATAAATTTTTGAATGTTACAATAGTTACATTCCTATTATTATTACGCACAGTCTCACACACCTTAATTTCTAATGACACCTTAATTTCAAACGTAACTTTTTCGCAATTAGAGTTACCAGGTAAATTTCATTTATAACAGTAGATTGATTTTATTATTTTAATATTTTTTATCTTAACAATTTCATAACCATCTTAATTACGTCTCCTCTCAATTCTTCTATGTAGTACAATCTTTTATAAACTTGCATCATTAAATAAGTGAAAAAATAATAATAAATATAATGGTATTGTGGGAAAAACAAAATAATAGATAAATTTTGAAAAAGATAAAATAATAATAATAATAATAATAATAATAAGATACACTATGATTTTGAATATTTAAAATTATAAATAATTTGAAAATATCTTACTCATTACAAAACAAAATAGTCAAATTCTACGTAAAAGGTTATAAAATAATTCATTTTTAATATTTTCTTATTAAAAATACGTTTTATTTGTAAACAATATTATGAAAACAAACAACCATTAAGAATTTTAAACATAATGACAATGTTTATACAATTAAGCATAAATATCACTAATCATTGAATTAAATTTTTTTATAAGTGTAAATCTGAATACATAATAATTTATTAAAACTATCTATTTTGTTTAAAGAAAAAAACTATATTTTACGAAAACAAGAAGTTAGGTGAATTTATTCTTATTTGAGTATAACTAATTAATCAGATCATTTTAATTCAGAAGAGAAATAATTTAGTTTAACTTTGAAATTTGATTTTTCCTAATAAAGACTCAATAATTATAATAAAAAAATATTTCTAATTTAAAGATAAAAATTACTTGTTTTGATTTATTAATTATTTTATTAAAATAAAATAAAAATGCATCTAATAATCTTTAGATTCACATCAAATACTTTAATTTGCATTTTGATAAAATAAAAAATTAATTAAATACATTCATTGTTTGAAATTTTTTATATTCAAAAGTAAAGCGTAAAATGCTAAATATGGAGGTCAACATAAGTTTCTAATATTTATATACAAAATTAAAGAGTCGAATGAAATATGGAGCTCAATATTCAAAAAGTTTTTCTAAACATATTGATATTGCTTGTTATTAATTTATTTCATTTTTTAATTCATTCTTTTAGATTTTGACCTAATCATTTTTTCAACAAATACTTAAATTTTCAATTGAATGAAGGACAAAATTAATTTCTATTTATTTATTACCAAAAGTTACTAAAAGTCTTGAATTTTGTTTCCTATAAATTAGTGTCTTATCCAAAACTCACATATACTATAATTACAATTTTCTCTCTCACACACAAACCACCCGAACAGAGCCATGGCCAAAGCTTTAACATTATTATTGCTCTTAATGAGCCTTTTCACTGTATTTGCTCAAGAGATTGAAAATTTTCAACACAGTCCTCTTCATCCCCTAATTGCAAATTCACCACTCCACCACCACCACCATGACAAGGACCACCATCACCATCACAACCACCATCATCACCGCTACCACCATTCTCCAGCTCATGCTCCTATTCCTTTAATAAAAACACCAGTTCAACCTCCTACCCACCAACCAGCTCACCCTCCACATCACAATCATCATTATCATAATTCTCCCGCTCATGCTCCTATACCTTTAATAAAGACACCAATTCACCCTCCTACTTACCAACCAACTCACCCTCCGCATCACAATCACCATTATCATCATTCTCCCGCTCATGCTCCTATTACTTTAATAAAGACACCAATTCATCCTGCTACCGACCAACCAGCTCATGCTCCACATCACAACCATCATTACTACTCTCCAACTCCTATTCCCCTTTTTGTTCGGAAGACTCTAACTCACCATCATATTCACCCGCCAGCTCACTCTCCACATCACCACCACCACCATCGACATCATCGCCACAATCGACATCATCACCAACACTCTCTGACTCCTTGTCCTATTCCTGTTAGGAATGCTCCAGTTCACCATCATATTCACTCACCAACTCACCCGCCACACCACCACGATCAACACCATGACCACCCTCTAATTGCTACTACTCTTTTCTGATGAGAAGACCTTGGATAATTATCATTAACATCACCTTTGTCACCACCATTGCCACCATGACCACTCTTCAGGTCATACTCGAGTTTCCTTCTAAAAAAACTCAAGTTTTGTTTCCAACTCCTAATTTGGACACATCTGAGAACAAATGCCTTCAATAAAACTTTTGTTTAATGTTATATAAAATAATGGGTATTTTAGGAGAGGGTTATTTGCCTAAAGATGTACCAATGTGGTTTTATATTTAAATTATATACAATAAGAGTGTTTGTAATAGATTTTACATGTAATAAAGAAGTTAATTTAAAAACTATTGTACAAGTTTCAATTATCTATTTTATTTTTTTTATAAAAATTAAGTGCCGAAATATATTTTTATCCATACAAATATGACAAAAAATTGTTAAATGTAGGCATTGAAATAAATAAATTCGAATTAGAACTAATTAAATAGAATATTCAAGTTTAATTCTTTAAAAGAATTAGCTATAACTTATTTTTATGTGTTTATAAAAAAAAGTAAAAATAATTTTTCAAATTAAATTGGAGCATTATTAAGAATAAAACCAAAATGTAACCCCACATATGCTTTTGGTGTTTCTATTTAATTAAAAGTAAATTTTCACCACGATAATCCACACAATAAAAATTAGTATTAAAGGTTTTAGTAGATTATTGATGTAAATTCAAACTTTGGTTGAAAGAATAATATTAAAATGACTTGTTGTTTGTCGTATCACTTTTTACTTTTGTTGTTGACCGCCAATTTAGATTATTGATTCTTTGAATCTTAAAATTAATAAAATAAAACAATTTACTAAAGCAACAATAGTATTTTAGATTTTTTTTTTGTCAATAGGCTTTGATATAAAAACATTTTTTTGAAATAAAAACTGTGCCTTAACAACTCAATTTTTTTCATTTTTTATTTTTTTTTGTCGCATACAAATATAATTGTAACACTCTTAAAAATATTTTCGATGATTTATGAAATTATGTACCAATTTATATACGAGAAAAATTCTTGTTTTAATTATACTTTCTAGTGATCAAGTCATTGATTTTAAAAACTATAATCTTTCTTGAAGATAATTTGACATTACGTAGAATTTATATTTCACAAGCTTGACATTCAAAAAAGATCCTTGAACTTACACCAAGATTGGTGATGTATTTAAGATTAAAAAAATAAAGACTTAAATATGTTTTTAATATCTTAAATTTGACCCATTTTTGAATTAAAAAAAATAAAGACTTAAATATGTTTTTAATATCTTAAATTTGACCCACTTTTGAATTGGGTCCTTCAAATTAAAGTCTTCCAATTCAAAAAATTGTTGGTTTTATTTGTTAATGTAAACGTTGTTAGAGGCTTTTCCCAATAGTGAATGACATTTGACTCATTATTTTTTTTCACATAATGACATTCACTAAGTGAGATGCTGTTTATCATGTGAAGAAGTTATTAATGATATATATGTTGATGGACTAAAACTAGTAATTTTTTTTGAAATTGGAAGACTAAAATATAAAAACTTTAATTTCAAGGATCAAATTAAAAAATGACCTATATTTAAAGGACTAAAATCATATTCAAGAAAAAAAAATTAAAATACATTTTAAAAAGTTCGTCCTTCGTATCCAAGTTTTAAAAATGAATTGTTAAAAATAATTGACACTAAAATTATTAAAAAAAATAAATGTGCAACTAAAGAGATTTTCACTAAAACACCAATGACAAATATATTTAAAATTATTCATTTTTTTTATAAATTTTAGTATTTCTAGGTTTTTCATAAAACATACCATCATAAAGTATGTTTTAGAAGAATAATCTTTACAGTCCGAGAAAAGAAGGCAATCGCTAAAATTCATATAAAATTATAAAAAGAAAGACAACCTTTTTAGAGATTCCATCCAATGACCTTAATTGCATGCTTTCCAAAGACCAATTTTGTACCAAATTTTAAAAAGTCATATAAAAGAATCGTGAAACATACTCGTAGTGAGAGGATGGTAGAATAACATTGTAAATTTAAAGGGTCTTCATTTTACATTTCAACCTTCAAACATTTAGTTGAGTACATAATTTTTTGTTATACAAACATTTCATTGGATTTATTTGTATTGGACAAAAGATTTGGTTGCTAAAGATAGTGTGAATGTCATAGATATAAAGACAATTTTGTGGCACTGAAGCCTTAATCATATCAATGGAAAATGGCTAAATTGTTTAGCCCAAAAGGATATGCTTCACGATTGAAAAATGCAAAGTTGGAGAAGTGTTTTCATTGCATGGCTAGTAAACAGACTAGAGTATCCTTTAAGAAGTATCCTCCGTCAAGGAAGTCAGAATTGCTAGAATTGGTGCATTTTGATGTTTATGGCCCATTGAAGGTAAAGTCATTTTGTGGTACACTTTATTTTGTTATCTTTATTGATTTTATTTCTAGGAAGTTTTAGGTCTATAGTTTGCAGTCAAACGACCAAGTGTTAGAAGTTCAAGCAATTCCAGGTTTTGGTTGTGAGACAATTGGGCAAGAAGGTGAAATGTATTCGTTCTCACAATGGTGGTGAGTATTGTTGACCCTTTGATGTATATTGGAAACAATAGGGTTGTCGGTGATATTTGCTTGCAAACACTCACAAGAAAAAGCAAAAAGGGAGTGGAAAAAAAGAGAGGGAAAATTTTGGAATTTTAGAAAATCGTTCACTAATAAATTCTTTTTTTTTTATTTTTTTTACGTTTTTATTTTCGTCGTTAATTTGAACACAAAATGTAACATTTTTTGTCCTTTTCTATTTTGCCGCTATTTTGGTTGCTAATGTATATATATTTTTTAATTTTTGACGTTTTTATTTTCGATCGCTAAATTGGTCCCTACATTGTTCTTTATTTTCTGAATTTCGATCGCTAATTCTGTCGGAAAATGCAATATGTTTGTCCTTTTCTATTCCGTCACTAAATTACTCGTTAATATATACATTTTCATTTTTTGACATTTTTGTTTCCGGTCGCTAAATTGTTTTTAATTTTTTTATTTTCTAAATTTTGGTCGCCAAAATGCAACCTTTTGTCTTTTTATATTCTGTCGCTATTTTGGTTGCTAATATATATTTTTTTATTTTTTACGTTTTTTATTTTCAGTTGCTAAATTGTTTTTCTATTTTTTCTATTTTCTGAACTTCGGTCGAAAAATGAAATATTTTTATCCTTTGCTATTAAGTCGCTAATCATTTGTTTTATTTTATTATTTTTTGATGTAATCATTTCGGTCGCTAAATCGGTCACTAATTTTTTTAAAAAAACAAATTCACTTTCGGTCACTAAATTTCGTCGCTAAAATTACGTTTTTTGTAGTACAATAGTAATGATGACGATGATGATGATGACAACGATAATGACAACAATAGTAATAATAACAACAACAACAATAATAATAATAATAATAATAATAATAATAATAATAATAATAATAATTATAATACCAATAATAATAATAACAAGAACAATAAAAATAATAACAAAAATAAATAATAATAATAATAATAATAATAACAATAATAATAATAATTATAATAATAATAATAATAATAATAATAATAATAATAATAATAATAATAATAATAATAATAATAATAATAATAATAATAATAGTAACAATAATTTATGATACGTGAAGGAACTATTGCCGATTTGCCATACCAGGTGTTCGATCATAGGCCAGGACATTCTTTTGACATGAGATTGGTTTCTAAATCTGATCTTGTTTCTTAATTTGAAATTGACGTTTTGCGAATGTTCCTTTATACCCACATTGCAGAGATGATACATGGTGCATATGAAGGGTGGATTGTTGCTCTTGAAAAATAGAATGATTTCATTGATGGTGAAGATTAAAGAATAATTTCGAAGTTACAGAAAGGATTGAGATGAATGAATAGGGTTTGATATTGCTGACCACAGTCACCAACTCTTTCATGTATTGGTTGTGGCAAGAGCATATATACACGCACTATCGTGATGGCTTAATCTACCAAAGATGGAGAGATTATAAATGTTGTTAGCTTGATAGTTAATCTTCTCTTTGTTCGTATCTTTCATAATGTTGACCATCAATACTAAACTTGGTTGAGAAACGAATCAAGTGTTCTTTGCTCTATCATAGCCTACGTGGTTCTTTGTTGTGTTGGATGTATAACCAAAACAAAACAAAGCGAACCTTTTGTAAATGTTTGGTGCATATAGACGAAAATAGGAAATATAGAATAACAGTAATATGTTTTATCTTTATGTTTGTCTCTTTGGCCAACAATAATCTCTTCAAAAATTTAAAAGAGTTACTTATTCATGAAAGCCATAAAACTTTGCAAAAGTCTAATGTGAATTGTTCATGTATGTACAAATTTAAGCATGGTATGAGTCTTTTCATGACTTTCTTCAAATTATTTTTTGTCTTTCTCTTTCAATTTATACATTTAAGTTCTGAACACTTCAACCATGAGTGAACATCATGTACTATGTATTAGTTTATAAAAACGATGATAGTTGTGACACCCTCCTACCCAAAATACTTAAATTGCCTTAATAAAATAAATAAAATGAAGATAGGGTAATAGTTAAAACCAAAAAAAACACAATTTGTATTAAGGATAAAAGGTTCACATGCTAATTAAAAGGTAGGCACAAAGTTTTCAATGAGGTTTTAGATCTAAACATTATAATTGAGAAAACGAAAGTCATCATCATCTTTAAAACAAGTCATTCAAACATCAAGGCATAGAGCAACTATTCTAACTTCTAGAACCTCGATGTCACACTAATCAGAGCAAGACCCCGCCTTTTCAAAACATGGCACCATGAGTGCCCTCAACGTTACCTCAAAGAAAACAACAAGAGAAAGTACGGTGAGAAATCGCATTCAATCATATATAAAGGCAGATAATGCCCCAAATCCCACCCATTACCGTACTCAATTACTAACAGTTAACATATGCTCATATATCAATCACATTTCATTCATTCAAAATCAATCACAGTTCATTCATGTTTACAAAATGCACATGCTCGCACAATGCATATGCTCATCACCACACCTAAGAGTCTCGAGTCGGAACTCCACACCATGGGCGAACCTCCTCAATCCCCTTAGTTATCACTAATGATGGCCACACAGTTAAACACTCCGTATGGGCCGGTGTGTCATACAATTAAACACCATCTATGGCCCGTGCGAAGACATTCCACACAACCGTTAAACACCACCTATGGCCGGCGTGCAGCATGGTTAAACACCACCTGTGGCCCAGCCATATGATTGTCCCCCATCATTAGTCCCCCTTGTTTAACACCACATATGGCCAGAGTATTATAGCCACGTCTGGCTTCTCATGCATCTCATGCCTCTCATGTCCATGCTCAATGCATTCTCATCCACACTCTTATTCTCATGATTTATTTATACTTCATTCGCACAGTCCACAATCATACCCAACCATATTAATTTAACCATCATTATTATAAATCATTCATTAGGAAGCACAGAAACACACATAAAACACCATTGAATTTCACCCAGTTTCATCATTGCACACAATAGCCTCAAATCATGAACAACCATAAAGAACACAAGAATCAAGTAATTAGGGCAATTAACCATACAGTTTCCCAACAAAATAACATTAGGACAAGACGTTAATCAGACCATAGAGCATATTGACAAATCTTTTCTACCGATTAAAATATTTTTAAGACATAATAATCAAACGAAATTGACAATTTAGATCCTAGAGGGACTTAGAGATTGCCCTCATTACTCGTACACTCCCGCTTTCATATATGATCAAACCCATCTCCCCCATACCTTAAATGCAAAGAATAGTGATGATCTGATGCAGCTCTAGGATGGTCTGAACACCCTAGCTCCTCTTCCTTGCAGGTCGGCGTTCTCTCTCCTCTAGGACTGGCTGTCTGACGCGTAAAACACCAATTAGGGTAAACTGATTACCCCTGTCTAATATTATAGCTTGGTCGGGTCAACCCTGACCCGCCCGTCAGTCTCCCCCGTTAATTCAATTAATTAAATTAATAAATGAAAATAATTTAGATAAAGTCTCATCAGTTTATAAAATCATTAAGCCCTCTATTAAAATAAAATTGATAATAATAATAATAATGTAATTAATTTCTAAAAATAATTAAATAAATTTTAGGACTTTTTCAAATGTTACGCACTGTCTCACACACCTTAATTTCAAATGACACCTTAATTTCAAACATAACTTTTTCACAATTAGTGTTACTAGGTAAATTTCATTTATAACAGTAGATTGATTTTATTATTTTTATATTTTTTATCTTAACAATTTCATAACCTTCTTAACTACATCTCCTCTCAATTCTTCTATATAGTACAATCTTTCAGAAACTTGCATCATTAAAGAAGTGAAAAAATAATAATAAATATAATGGTATTGTGGAAAAAACAAAATAATAGATAAATTTTAAAAAAGATAAAATAATAATAGTAATAATAAGATACACTATGATTTTGAATATTTAAAATTATAAATAATTTGAAAATATCTTACTCATTACAAAACAACATAGTCAAAATCTACGAAATAATGTCAAAATCTACGTAAAAGGTTATAAAATAATTCATTTTTAATATTTTCTTGTTAAAAATACTTTTTATTTGTAAAGAATATTATGAAAACAAACAAACATTAAGAATTTTAATCATAATGACAATGTTTATACAATTAAACATAAATATCACTAATCATTGAATTAAATTTTTTTATAAGTGTAAATCTGAAAACATAATAATTTATTAAAAATATCTATTTTGTTTAAGGAAAAAATTATATTTTAAAAAAACAAGAAGTTAGGTGAATTTATTATTATTTGAGTATAACTAATTAATCAGATCATTTTATTTCAGAAGAGAAATAATTTAGTTTAACTTTGAAATTTAATTTTTCTTAATAAAGACTCAATAATTATAATAAAAAAATATTTCAAATTATAAGATAAAATTACTTGTTTTAATTTATTATTTATTTTATTAAAATAAAATAAAAATGCATCTAATAATATTTAGATTCAAATCAAATACTTTAATTTCCATTTTGATAAAATAAAAAATTAATTAAATAGGTTCATTGTTTGAAATTTTTATATTCAAAAAGTAAAGCGTCAAATGCTAAATATGGAGGTCAACATAAGTTTCTAATATTTATATACAAAATTTAAGAGTCGAATGAAATATGGAGCCCAATATTCAAAAAGTTTTTCTAAACATATTGATATTGCTTGTTATTAATTTATTTCATTTTTTTATTCATTCTTTTAGATTTTGATCTAATCATTTTTCAACAAATACTTAAGTTTTCAATTAAATGAAGGACAAAATTAATTTCTATTTATTTATTACCAAAAGTTACTAAAAGTCTTGAATTTTTTTTCCTATAAATTAGTGTCTTATCCAAAACCAACATATACTACAATTACATATTTCTCTCTCACACACGAACCACCCCAACAGAGCTATGGCCAAAGCTTTAACATTATTATTGCTCTTAATTAGCCTTTTCACCGTATTTGCCCAAGAGATTGAAAATTTTCAACACAGTCCTCTTCATCCCCTAATTGCAACTTCACCACTCCACCACCACCACCATGACAAGGACCACCACCACCATCACCACCACCATCATCACCGCCACCGCCATTCTCCAGCTCATGCTCCTATTCCTTTACTAAAAACACCAGTTCAACCTCCTACCCACCAACCAGCTCACCCTCCACATCACAATCATCATTATCATAATTCTCCCGCTCATGCTCCTATACCTTTAATAAAGACACCAATTCACCCTCCTACTTACCAACCAACTTACCCTCCGCATCACAATCACCATTATCATCATTCTCCCGCTCATGCTCCTATTCCTTTAATAAAGACACCAATTCATCCTCCTACCGACCAACCAGCTCATGCTCCAGATCACAACCATCATTACCACTCTCCAATTCCTATTCCACTTTTTGTTGGGAAGACTCTAACTCACCATCATATTCACCCACCAGTTCACTCTCCACATCACCACCACCACCATCAACATCATCACCAACACTCTCCGACTCCTTGTCCTATTCCTGTTGGGAATGCTTCAGTTCACCATCATATTCACTCACCAACTCACCCGCCACACCACCATGATCAACACCATGACCACCCTCTAACTGCTACTACTTTTTTCTGATGAGAAGACCTTAGATAATCATCATGAACATCACCTTTGTCACCACCATTGCCACCATCACCACCCTTCAGGTCATACTTGAGTTTCCTTCTAAAAAAACTCAAGTTTTGTTTCCAACTCCTAATTTGGACACATCTGAGAACAAATGCCTTCAATAAAACTTTTGTTTAATGTTATATAAAACAATGAGTATTTTAGGAGAGGGTTATTTGCCTAAAGATCTACCAATGTGGTTTTATATTTAAATTATATACAATAAGAATGTTTGTAATAGATTTTACATGTAATAAAGAACTTAATTTAAAAATTATTGTACAAGTTTCAATTATCTATTTTATTTTTTTTATAAAAATTAAGTGTCTAAATATATTTTTATCCATAAAAATATGACAAAAAATTGTTAAATGTAGGCATTGAAATAAATAAATTCAAATTAGAACTAATTAAATAGAATATTCAAGTTTAATTCTTTAAAAAAATTAGCTATAACTTATTTTTATATGTGTTTATAAAAAAAAGTAAATATAATTTGTCAAATTAAATTGGAGCATTATTAAGAATAAAACCAAAATGTAACCCCACATATGCTTTTGGTGTTTCTATTTAATTAGAAGTAAAGTTTCACCACGATAACCCACACAATAAAAATTAGTATTAAAGGTTTTAGTAGATTATTGATGTAAATTCAAACTTTGGTTGAAAGAATAATATTAAAATGACTTGTTGTTTGTCGTATGACTTTTTACTTTTGTTGTTGACCGACAATTTAGTTTATTGATTATTTGAATCTTAAAATTAATAAAAGAAAACAATTTACTAAAGCAACAATAGTATTTTAGATTTTTTATTTGTCAATAGGCTTTGATATAAAAACATTTTTTGAAATAAAAAATGTACCTTAACAACTCAATTTTTTTCATTTTTTATTTTTTTTTGTTGCATACAAATATAATTGTAACACTCTTAAAAATATTTTCGATGATTTATGAAATTATGTACCAATTTATATACGAGAAAAATTCTTGTTTTAATTATACTTTCTAGTGATCAAGTCATTGATTTTAAAAACTATAATCTTTCTTGAAGATAATTTGATATTACGTAGAATTTATATTTCACAAGCTTGACATTCAAAAAAGATCCTTGTATTTATGCCAAGATTGGTGATGTATTTAAGATTAAAAAAAATAAAGACTTAAATATGTTTTTAATATCTTAAATTTGACCCACTTTTGAATTTGGTCCTTCAAATTAAAGTCTTCCAATTCATAAAATTGTTGGTTTTATTTCTTAATGTAAACGTTGTTAGAGGCTTTTCCCAAATAGTGAATGACATTTGACTCATTATTTTTTTTCACATAATGATATTCACTGAGTGAGATGCTGTTTATCATGTGAAGAAGTTATTAATGATATATTTAAAGGACTGAAATCATATTTAAGAAAAAAAAAATAAAATACATTTTGAAAAGTTCTTCCTTCATATCCAAATTCTAAAAATGAATTGTTAAAAATAATTGACACTAAAATTATTAAAAAAAATAAATGTGCAACTAAAGAGATGTTCACTAAAACACCAATGACAAATATATTTAAAATTATTCATTTTTTATATAAATTTTAGTATTTCTAGGTTTTTCATAAAACATATCATCATAAAGTATATTTTAGAAAAATAATCTTGATAGTCCGAGAAAAGAAGGCAATAGCTAAAATTCATATAAAATTATAAAAAGAAAGACAACTTTTTTAGAGATTCCATCCAATGACCTTAATTGGAAGCTTTCCAAAGACCAATTTTGTACCAAATATTCAAAATTCATATAAAAGAATCGTGAAACATACTCGTAGTGAGAGGATGGTAGAATAACATTGTGAATTTAAAGGGTCTTCATTTTACATTTCAACCTTCAAACATCTAGTTGAGTACATAATTTTTTGTTATACTAACATTTCATTGGATTTATTTGTATTGGACAAAAGATTTGGTTGCTAAAGATAGTGTGAATGTCAAAGATATAGAGACAATTTTGTGGCACTGAAGCCTTAATCATATCAATGGAAAATGGCTGAATTGTTTAGCCCAAAAGGATATGCTTCAGGATTGAAAAATGCAAAGTTGGAGAATTGTTTTCATTGCATGGTTAGTAAACAGACTAGAGTATCCTTTAAGAAGCATCCTCCCTCAAGGAAGTCAGAATTGCTAGAATTGGTGCATTTTGATGTTTATGGCCCATTGAAGGTAAAGTCATTTAGTGGTGCACTTTATTTTGTTATCTTTATTTATGTTATTTCCATGAAGTATTGGGTCTATAGTTTGTAGTCAAAGGACCAAGTGTTAGAAGTTCAAACAATTCCAGGTTTTGGTTGTGAGACAATTGGACAAGAAGGTGAAATGTTTTCGTTCTCACAATGGTGGTGAGTATTGTTGACCCTTTGATGTATATTGCAAGCAATAGGGTTGTGGTGATATGTGCTTGCAAACACTCACAAAATGTAACATTTTTTGTCCTTTTCTATTTTTCCGCTATTTTGGTTGCTAATGTTTTTTTTTTTTTTTTAATTTTTGACGTTTTTATTTTCGATTGCTAAATTGGTCCCTACATTGTTCTTTATTTTCTGAATTTCGGTCGCTAATTCTGTCGCAAAATGCAATATGTTTGTCCTTTTCTATTCCGTCACTAAATCAGTCGTTAATATATACATTTTCGTTTTTTGACATTTTTGTTTCCGATCGCTAAATTGTTTTTTATTTTTTTATTTTCTAAATTTTAGTCGCAAAATGCAACCTTTTTGTCTTTTTCTATTCTGTCCCTATTTTGGTTGCTGATATATATTTTTTATTTTTTACGTTTTTTATTTTCAGTTGCTAAATTGTTTTTCTATTTTTTCTATTTTCTGAACTTCGGTCGAAAAATGAAATATTTTTATCCTTTGCTATTCAGTTGCTAATCATTTGTTTTATTTTATTATTTTTTGATGTAATCATTTTGGTCGCTAAATCGGTCACTAATTTTTTTAAAAAAACAAATTCACTTTCGGTCACTAAATTTCTTCGCTAAAATTACTTTTTTGTAGTACAATAGTAATGATAATGATGATGATGACGACGATAATGACAACAATAGTAATAATAACAATAATAATAATAATAATAATAATAATAATAATAATAATAATACCAATAATACCAATAATAATAATAACAAGAACAATAATAATAATAATAATAAAAATAAATAATAATAATAATAATAATAATAATAATAATAATAATAATAATAATAATAAATAATAATAATAACAAGAACAATAAAAATAATAATAAAAATAAATAAATAATAATAATAATAATAATAATAACAATAATAATAATAATAATAATAATAATAATAATAATAATAATAATAATAGTAATAATAATAATATTATGATACGTGAAGGAGCTATTTCCGATTTGCCATCCCACGTGTTCGATCATAGGCCAGGACATTCTTTTTGACATGAGATTAGCTTCTAAATTTGATCTTGTTTCTTGATTTGAAGTTGACGTTTTGCGAATGTTCCTTTATACCCATATTGCAGAGATGATACATGGTGGATATGAGGGTGGATTGTTGCTCTTGAAAAATATAATGATTTCATTGATCGTGAAGATTAAAGAATAAGTTCGAAGTTACAAAAAGGATTGATATGAATGAATAGGGTTTGATATTGCTGACCACAGTCACCAACTCTTTCATGTATTGGTTGTCGCACTATCGTGATGGCTTAATCTACCTAAGATGGGGACATTATAAAGGTTGTTAGTTTGATAGTTAATCTTCTCGATGTTCATATCTTTCTTTCTGTTGACCATCAATATTAACTTGGATGAGAAATGAATCAAGTGTTCTTTGCTCTATCATACCCTACGTGGTTCTTTGTTGTGTTGGATGTACGAACATACAAACTTAGGTAGAGACAAAGGGTGGAGGGTCGAATCACGACTACGCCAGTGTGGTAGCCCAAGGTTTTTGACATTTTACGTATGCCTCATTCATGTATGTTATTGATGGGCCTCACAGGACCAATTTAGTTCATGATCTTTCTGCTTTCATGATGCATGTGTTTGATCTAGTCACTTCTCATTCTTCAAAAAGAGCTTCACTTGATGTATTTCGTTGGATCGCGCTACGGGATTGAAATAGATTAATAGATTAATGTTGCTAACTTGGTGCTGCATTGGTTTGCATGATGAAAAATTTAAAAGAGTTACTTATTCATGAAAGCCATAAAACTTTGCAAAAGTCAGATGTGAAGTGTTCATGTATGTACTAATTTAAGCATGGTATAAGTCTTTTCATGACTTTCTTCATATTATTTTTTGTCTTTCTCTTTCACATTATAGATTTAAGTTCTGAACAATTCAACCATGAGTGAACATCATGTACTATTGTATTAGTTTATAAAAAAAGATGATAGTTACATTCCTAGTACTATTATGCAGAGTCTCACACACCTTAATTTCAAATGACACCTTAATTTCAAAAGTAACTTTTTCACAATTAGTGTAAGTAGGTAAATTTCATTTATAACAGTAGATTGTGTTTATTATTTTTATATTTTTTTATCTTAACAATTTCATAACCTTCTTAGTTAAGTCTCCTCTCAATTCTTCTATATAGTACAATCTTTCAGAAACTTGCATCATTAAACAAGTGAAAAAATAATAATAAATATAATGGTATTGTGGAAAAAAAATAATAGATAAAATTTTAAAAAGATAAGATAAAAATAATAATAATAAGATACTTTATGATTTTGAACATTTAAAATTATTAATAATTTGAAAATATCTTACTCATTACAAAACATCATAGTCAAAATCTACGAAATAATGTCAACATCTACGTAAAAGGTTATAAAATAATTCATTTTTAAAGAATCAAATGCTAAATATGGAGGTCAACATAAGTTTCTAATATTTATATACATAATTAAAGAGTCGAATGAAATATGGAGATCAATATTCAAAACGTTTTTCTCAACATATTGACATTGCTTGTTATTAATTTATTTCATTTTTTAATTCATTCTTTTAGATTTTGACCTAATCATTTTTTCAATAAATACATAAATTTCCGTTTAAATGAAAGACAAAATTAATTTCTATTTATTTATTATCAAAAGTTACTAAAAGTCTTGAATTTTGTTTCCTATAAATAAGTGTCTTATCCAAAACCCACATATACTACAATTACATATTTCACTCTCACACACATACCACCTGAATAGAGCCATGGCCAAAGCTTTAACATTATTATTGTTCTTAGTGAGCTTTTTCACTGTATTTGCCCAAGAGATTGAAAATATTCAACACAGTCCTCTTCATCCCCTAATTGCAACTCCACCACTCCACCACCACCACCATCATCATCACCGCCACCACCAGTCTCCAGCTCATGCTCCTATTCCTTTAATAAAAACACCAGTTCAACCTCCTTCCCACCAACCAGCTCACCCTCCACATCACAATCATCATTATCATAATTCTCCCTCTCATGCCCCTATTCCTTTAATAAAGACACCAGTTCACCCTCCTACTTACCAACCAACTCACCCTCCGCATCACAATCACCATTATCATCATTCTCCCGTTCATGCTCCTATTCCTTTAATAAAGACACCAATTCACCCTCCTACCGACCAACCAGCTCATGCTCCACATCACAACCATCATTACCACTCTCCAACTCCTATTCCACTTTTTGTTGGGAAGACTCTAACTCACCATCATATTCACCCACCAACTCACTCTCCACATCACCACCATCACCATCGACATCATCGCCACAATCGACATCATCACCAACACTCTCCGACTCCTTGTCCTATTCCTGTTGGGAATGCTCCAATTCACCATCATATTCACTCACCAACTCACTCGCCACACCACCATGATCAACACCATGACCACCCTCTAATTACTACTACTTTTTTCTGATGAGAAGACCTTAGATAATCATCATCAACATCACCTTTGTTACCACCATTGCCACCAACACCACTCTTCAGGTCATACTCGAGTTTCCTTCTAAAAAAACTCAAGTTTTGTTTCCAACTCCTAATTTGGACACATTTGAGAACAAAGGCCTTCAATAAAACTTTTGTTTAATGTTATATAAAACAATGAGTATTTTAGGCCACGGTTATTTGCCTAAAGATGTACCAATATGGTTTTATATTTAAATTATATACAATAAGAATGTTTGTAATAGATTTTACATGTAATAAAGAAGTTAATTTAAAAATTATTGTACAAGTTTCAATTATCTATTTTATTTTTTTTATAAAAATTAAGTGTCGAAATATATTTTTATCCATAAAAATATGACAAAAAATTGTTAAATGTAGGCATTGAAATAAATAAATTCAAATCAGAACTAATAAAATAGAATATTCAAGTTTAATTATTTTAAAAAATTAGCTATAACTTATTTTTATAAGTGTTTATAAAAAAAAGTAAAAATAATTTGTCAAATTAAATTGGAGCATTATTAAGAATAAAACCAAAATGTAACACCACATAAAATTTTCACCACGATAACCCTCACAATAAAAATTAGTATTAAAGGTTTTAGTAGATTACTGATGTAAATTCAAACTTTGGTTGAAAGAATAATATTAAAATGACTTGTTGTTTGTCGTATGACTTTTTACTTTTGTTGTTGATCGACAAATTAGTTTATTGATTATTTAAATGTTAAAATTAATAAAAGAAAACAATTTACTAAAGCATCAATTGTATTTTAGATTTTTTTTTGTCAATAGGCTTTGATTTAAAATCATTTTTTTTGAAATAAAAAATGTACCTTAACAACTCAACTTTTTTCATTTTTTATTTTTTTTGTCGCATACAAATATAATTGTAACACACTTGAAAATCTTTTCGATGATTTATGAAATTATGTACCAATTTATATACGAAAAAAATTCTTGTTTTAATTATACCTTCTAGTGATCAAGTCATTAATTTTAAAAACTATAATCTTTCTTGAAGATAATTTGATATTACGTAGAATTTATATTTCACGAGCTTGACATTCAAAAACGATCCTTGAATTTATACCAAGATTGGTGATGTATTTAAGATTAAAAAAAAATAAAGACTTAAATATGTTTTTAATATCTTAAATTTGACCCATTTTTGAATTTGGTCCTTCAAATTAAAGTCTCCCAATCCAAAAAATTGTTGGTTTTATTTCTTTATGTAAACGTTGTAAGAGGCTTTTCTAAAACAGTGAATGACGTTTGACTCATTATGTTTTATCACATAATGACATTCACCGAGTGAGATGCTATTTATCTTGTGAACAAGTTATTAATGATATATATGTTGATGGATTAAAACTAGTAATTTTTTGAAATTGGAAGACTAAAATATAAAAGTTTTAATTTCAAGGATCAAATTAAAAAATGACCTATATTTAAAGGACTAAAATCATATTTAAGAAAAAAAAATAAAATACATTTTAAAAAGTTCGTCCTTCATATCCAAGTTCTAAAAATGAATTGTTAAAAATAATTGACACTAAAATTATTAAAAAAATAAATAAATGTGCAACTAAAGAGTTGTTCACTAAAACACCAATGACAAATGTATTTAAAATTATTCATTTTTTATATAAATTTTAGTATTTCTAAGTTTTTCATAAAACATAGCATCATAAAGTATGTTTTAGAAGAATAATCTTGACAAACCGAGAAAAGAAGACAATCGCTAAAATTCATATGAAATTATAAAAAGAAAGACAACTTTTTTAGAGATTCCATCCAATGACCTTAATTGAAGCTTTCCAAAGACCAATTTTGTATCAAATATTCAAAATTCATATAAACGAATCGTGAAACATACTTGTAGTGAAAGAATGGTAGAATAACATTGTAAATTAAAAGGGTCTTCATTTTACATTTCAACCTTCAAACGTCTAGTTGAGTACATAATTTTTTGTTATACTAACATTTCATTGGATTTGTTTGTATTGGACAAAAGATTTGGTTGCTAAAGATAGTGTGAATGTCATAGATATAGAGGCAATTTTGTGGCACTGAAGCCTTAGTCATATCAATGAAAAATGGCTGAATTGTTTAGCCGAAAAGGATATGCTTCAGGATTGAAAAATGCAAAGTTGGAGAAGTGTTTTCATTGCATTGCTAGTAAACAGACTAGAGTATCCTTTAAGAAGCATCCTCCCTCAAGGAAGTCAGAATTGCTAGAATTGGTACATTTTGATGTTTGTGGCCCATTAAAGGTAAAGTCATTTAGTGGTGCACTTTATTTTGTTATCTTTATTGCTGTTATTTCCAGGAAGTTTTGGGTCTTTAGTTTGTAGTCAAAGGACCAAGTGTTAGAAGTTCAAACAATTCCAGGTTTTGGTTGTAAGACAATTAGGCACGAAGGTGAAATGTATTGTTGACCCTTTGATGTATATTGCGAGCAATAAGGTTGTTGGTGATATTTGCTTGCAAACACTCACGAGAAAAATCATAAAGGGAGTGCAATAATAAAGAGGCAAAAAGATTGGAATTTTAGAAAATTGTTCCCTAATATAGTTTTTTTTTATTTTTTTTTACATTTTTATTTTTGTCGCTAATTCGAACACAAAATGTAACTTGTTTTGTCCTTTTCTATTTCGTCTCTATTTTGGTTGCTAATGTATATATATTTTTTAGATTTTGACGTTTTTATTTTCGATCGCTAAATTGGTCCCTACATTGTTCTTTATTTTCTAAATTTCGGTCGCTAATTCTATCGCAAAATGCAATGTTTGTCCTTTTCTATTCCGTCACTAAATCGGTCGTTAATATATACATTTTCTTTTTTTGACATTTTTGTTTACGGTAGCTAAATTGTTTTTTATTTTTTATTTTCTAAATTTCGGTCGCAAAATGCAACCTTTTTGTCTTTTTCTATTCTGTCGCTATTTTGGTTGCTAATATATATTTTTCTATTTTTTACGTTTTTCATTTTCAGTTGCTAAATTGTTTTTCTATTTTTTCTATTTTCTGAACTTCGGTCGAAAAATGAAATATTTTTATCCTTTGCTATTCAATAACTAATCATTTGTTTTAATTTATTATTTTTTGATGTAATTATTTCGGCCAATAAATAGGTTACTAATTTTTTTAAAAAAAACAAATTCTCTTTCGGTCACTAAATTCCGTCTCTAAAATTACTTTTTTTGTAGTACAATAGTAATGATGATGATTATGATGATTATGATGATGATGTTGACGATGACGACGATAATGACAACAATAGTAATAATAATAATTATTATTATTATTGTAATACCAATAATAATAATAACAAGAACAATAAAAATAATAATAAAAATAAATAATAATAATAATAGTAATAATAATAATAATAATAATAATAATAACAATAATAATAGTAATAATAATAATATTATGGCACGTTAAGGAGCTATTGCCGATTTGCCATCCTAGGTGTTCAATCATAGGCGATGACATTCTTTTGACATGAGATTGGCTTCTAAATCTGATCTTGTTTCTTGATTTGAAGTTGACGTTTTGCGAATGTTCCTCTATACCGACATTGCAGAGATGATACATGGTGCATATGAAGGGTGGATTGCTGCTCTTAAAAAATATAATGCTTTCATTGATGGTGAAGATTAAAGAATAAGTTCGAAGTTACAAAAAGGATTGAGATGAATGAATAGGGTTTGATATTGCTGACCACAGTCACCAACTCTTTCATGTATTGGTTGTAGCAGGAGCATACACGCCCTATCGTGATGGCTTAATCAACCTAAGATAGAGAGATTATAAAGGTTGTTAGCTTGATAGTTAATCTTCTCTATGTTCATATCTTTCTTTCTGTTGACCATCAATATTAACTTGGATGATAAATGATTCAAGTGTTCTTTGCTCTATCATACCCTATGTGGTTCTTTGTTGTGTTGGATTTATGAACATACAAACTTAGGTAGAGAAAAGGGTGGAGGGTGGTATCACGGATATTCCATGGTGGTAGCCCAAGGTTTTTGACATTTTATGTATGCCCCATTCATGTATGTTATTGATGGGCCTCACAGGACCAATTTAGTTCATGATCTTTCTCCTTTCATGATGCATGTGTTTGATCTAGTCGCTTCTCATTCTTCAAAAAGAGCTTCACTTGATGTGTTTTGTTGGATCGCACTATGGGATTGAAATAGATTAATATATTAATGTTGCTAACTTTGTGCTGCATTGGTTTGCATGATGAAAAACCTACTGCGTTGTAAATGATATAGCAACTGTGTTGACGGTTGACAGATCTTTCGGATAGAAATTCATTTTCTCTCATTTCCTCTTATAACCTCAATGCTTGCACAGTTACATGTTGTATCCCAGTTCTTGAAATCAGATATAAATTATCTACGGTACAATATAATTAATAATCTCATAATTTTTAGTTAATAGTAGTATTCATAACATAACGAAATAAAATTATCTAAATTTGTAATTAAAATACACTACAACAACAAATAAATAAGAACATAAAACAATGCATATAGATATCAATTCTTAAACTATCAAAATTTTCTTTAATTTTATGAAGATTCTACACCGTATTTACATGGAAATAAACCTCTATTATTTAATTTTTAATGAATAGAATAAAAAAAAACGAGCAAACCTTTTGTAAATGTTTGGTGCATATAGATGAAAGTAGGAAATATAGAATAACAATGATATGTTTTATGTTTAGTAGTGTGTCATTTTACATATTCTGTGAAACATGATTCTCCGAACCAAATAAGAACAATTAAGTCCCCTTAGTAATAATTAATATGATTATATATTATTTAATTTCAACTCTCTTTGTTTTATTTTATTTTTAAAGCCATTTGACAATAATTTACTTATCTTTATGTTTGTCTCTCTGGCCAACAGTTATCTCTTCAAAAATTTAAAAGAGTTACTTATTCATGAAAGCCATAAAACTTTGCAAAAGTATAATGTGAACTGTTCATGTATGTACTAATTTAAGCATGGTATGAGTCTTTTCATGACTTTCTTCAAATTATTTTTTGTCTTTCTCTTTCAATTTATACATTTAAGTTCTGAACACTTCAACCATGAGTGAACATCATGTACTATGTATTAGTTTATAAAAATGGTGATAGTTGTGACACCCTTCTATCCCGAATACTTAAATTGACTTAATAAAATAAATAAAATGAAGACAAGGTAATAGTTAAAACCAAAAAAAGCACAATTTGTATTAAGGATAAAAGGTTCACATGGTAATTAAAAGGTAGGCACAAAGTTTTCAAGGAGGTTTTAGATCTAAACATTATACTTGAGAAAACGAAAGTCATCATCATCTTTAAAATAAGTCATTCAAACATCAAGGCATAGAGCAACTATTCTAACTTCTAGAACCTCGATGTCACACTAATCAGAGCAAGACCCCGCCTTTTCAAAACTTGGCACCATGAGTGCCCTCAACGTTACCTCAAAAAACACAAGAGAAAGTACGGTGAGAAATCGCATTCAATCATATATAAAGGTAGATAATGCCCCAAATCCCACCCATTACCGTACTCAATTACTAAAAGTTAACAGATGCTCATATATCAATCATATTTCATTCATTCAAAATCAATCACAATTCATTCATGTTTACAAATTGCACATGCTCGCACAATGCATATGCTCATCACCACACCTAAGAGTCTCGAGTCGGAACTCCACACCATGGCGAACCTCCTCAATCCCCTTAGTTATCACTAATGATGGCCACACCGTTAAACACCTCGTATGGGCCGGTGTGTCACACAATTAAACACCATCTATGGTCTGTGCGAAGACATTCCACACAACCGTTAAACACCACCTATGGTCGGCGTGCAGCATGGTTAAACACCACCTGTGGCCCATGCATATGATTGTCCCCCATCATTAGTCCCTCCTGTTTAACACCACATATGGCCAGGGTATTATAGCCACGTCTGGCTTCTCATGCATCTCATGCCTCTTATGTCCATGCTCAATGCATTCTCATCCACACTCTTATTCTCATGATTTATTTATACATCATTCGCACAGTCCACAATCATACCCAACCATATTAATTTAACCATCATTATTATAAATCATTCATCAGGAAGCATAGAAATGCACATAAAACACCATTTAATTTCACCCAGTTTCATCATTGCACACAAGAGCCTCAAATCATGAACAACCATAAACAACACAAGAATCAAGTAATTAGGGAAATTAATCATACAGTTTCCCAACAAAATCACATTAGGACAAGACGTTAATCAGACCACAAAGCATATTGACAAATCTTTTCTACCGATTAAAATATTTTTAAGACATAATAATCAAACGAAATTGAGAATTTAGATCCTAGAGGGACTTAGGGATTGCCCTCACTACCCGTACACTCCCGCATTCATATATGATCAAACCCATCTCCCCCGTACCTTAGATGCGAAGAATAGTAATGATCTGATGCAGCTCTAGGATGGTCTGAACACCCTAGCTCCTCTTCCTTGCAGGTCGGCGTTCTCTCTCCTCTAGGACTGACTGTCTGATGCGTAAAACACCAATTAGGGTAAACTGATTACCCCCTGTCTAATATTCTAACTCGGTCGGGTCAACCCCGACCCGCCTGTCAGTCTCCCCCGTTAATTCAATTAATTAAATTAATAAATTAAAATAATTTAGATAAAGCCTCGTCAGTTTATAAAATCATTAACCCCTCTATAAATATAAAATTGATAATAATAATAATAATGTAATTAATTTCTAAAAATAATTTAATAAATTTAGGATGTTACAATACTTACATTCCTATTACTATTACGCACTATCTCACAGACCTTAATTTCAAATGACACCTTAATTTCAAACGTAACTTTCTCACAATTAGTGTTACCAGATAAATTTCATTTATAACAGTATATTGATTTTGTTATTTTTATATTTTTATCTTAACAATTTCATAACCATCTTAATTACGTCTCCTCTCAATTCTTCTATATAGTACAATCTTTTATAAACTTGCATCATTAAAGAAGTGAAAAAATAATAATAAATATAATGGTATTGTTGAAAAAACAAAATAATAGATAAATTTTAAAAAGATAAAATAATAATAATAATAATAAGATACACTACGATTTTGAATATTTAAAATTATAAATAATTTGAAAATATCTTACTCATTACAAAACAACATAGTCAAAATCTACGTAATAATGTCAAAATCTACGTAAAAGGTTATAAAATAATTCACTTTTAATATTTTCTTATTAAAAATACTTTTTATTTGTAAAGAATATTATGAAAACAAACAACCATTAATAATTTTAATCATAATGACAATGTTTATACAATTAAACGTAAATATCACTAATCATTGAATTATATTTTTTTATAAGTGTAAATCTGAAAACATAATAATTTATTAAAAATATCTATTTTGTTTAAAGAAAAAATTATATTTTACAAAAAAAAGAAGTTAGGTCAATTTATTCTTATTTGAGTATAACTAATTAATCAGATCATTTTATTTTAGAAGAGAAATAATTTAGTTTAACTTTGAAATTTGATTTTTCCTAATAAAGACTCAATAATTATAATAAAAAAATATTTCAAATTATAAGATAAAATTACTTGTTTTAATTTATTAAAATAAAATAAAAATGCATCTAATAATATTTAGATTCAAATCAAATACTTTAATTTGCATTTTGATAAAATAAAAAATTAATTAAATACATTCATTGTTTGAAATTTTTTATATTCAAAAGTAAAGCGTCAAATGCTAAATATGGAGGTCAATATAAGTTTCTAATATTTATATACAAAATTAAAGAGTCGAATGAAATATGGAGCTCAATATTCAAAAAGTTTTTCTGAACATATTGATATTGCTTGTTATTAATTTATTTCATATTTTAATTTATTCTTTTAGATTTTGACCTAATCATTTTTTCAACAAATACTTAAATTTTCAATTAAATGAAGGACAAAATTAATTTCTATTTATTTATTACCAAAAGTTACTAAAAGTCTTGAATTTTGTTTCCTATAAATTAGTGTCTTATCCAAAACCCACATATACTACAATTAAATATTTCTCTCTCACACACAAACCACCCGAACAGAGCCATGGCCAAAGGTTTAACATTATTATTGCTCTTAATGAGCCTTTTCACTGTATTTGCCCAAGAGATTGAAAATTTTCAACACAGTCCTCTTCATCCCCTAATTGCAACTTCACCACTCCACCACTACAACCACGACAAGGATCACCACCACCACCACCATTCTCCAGCTCATGCTCCTATTCCTTTAATAAAAACACCAGTTCAACCTCCTACCCACCAACCAGCTCACCCTCCACATCACATTCATCATTATCATAATTCTCCCGCTCATGCTCCTATACCTTTAATAAAGACACCAATTCACCCTCCTACTTACCAACCAACTCCCCCTCCACATCACAATTATCATTATCATCATTCTCCCGCCCATGCTCCTATTCCTTTAATAAAGACATCAATTCACCCTCCTACCAACCAACCAGCTCATGCTCCACATCACAACCATCATTACCACTCTCCAACTCCTATTCCTCTTTTTGTTGGGAAGACTCTAACTCACCATCATATTCACCCACCAGCTCACTCTCCACATCACCACCACCACCATCGACATCATCGCCACAATCGGCATCATCACCAACACTCTCCGACTCCTTGTCCTATTCCTGTTGGGAATGCTTCAGTTCACCATCAAATTCACTCACCAACGCACCCGCCACACCAGCATGATCAACACCATGACCACCCTCTAATTGCTACTACTTTTTTCTGATGAGAAGACCTTAGATAATTATCATGAACATCACCTTTGTCACCACCATTGCCACCATCACCTCTCTTCAGGTCATACTCGAGTTTCCTTCTAAAAAAACTCAAGTTTTGTTTCCAACTCCTAATTTGGACACATTTGAGAAAAAACTCCTTCAATAAATCTTTTATTTAATGTTATATAAAACAATGAGTATTTTAGGAGAGGGTTATTTGCCTAAAGATGTACCAATGTGATTTTATATTTAAATTATATACAATAAGAAAGTTTGTAATAGATTTTACATGTAATAAAAAAGTTAATTTAATAATTATTGTACAAGTTTCAATTATCTATTTTATTTTTTTTATAAAAATTAAGTGCCGAAATATATTGTACAAGTTTCAATTATCTATTTTATTTTTTTTATAAAAATTAAGTGCTGAAATATATTTTTATCCATAAAAATATGACAAAAATTTGTTAAATGTAGGCATTGAAATAAATAAATTCAAATTAGAACTAATAAAATAGAATATTCAAGTTTAATTCTTTAAAAAATTAGCTATAACTTATTTTTATAAATGTTTATAAAAAAAGTAAAAATAATTTGTCCAATTAAATTGGAGCATTATTAAGAATAAAACCGAAATGTAACCCCATATATGCTTTTGGTGTTTCTATTTAATTAAAAGTAAAGTTTCACCACAATAACCCGGACAATAAAAATTAGTATTAAAGGTTTTAGTAGATTACTGATGTAAAATCAAACTTTGATTGAAAGAATAATATTAAAATGACTTGTTGTTTGTCATATGACTTTTTACTTTTGTTGTTGACCGACAATTTAGTTTATTGATTATTTGAATCTTAAAATTAGTAAAACAATAATTGTATTTTAGATTCTTTTTTGTCAATAGGCTTTGATTTAAAAACATTTTTTTTTGAAATAAAATATGTATCTTAACAACTCATTTTTTTCATTTTTTTTGTCGCATACAAATATAATTATAACAGTCTTAAAAATGTTTTCGATGATTTATGAAATTATGTACCAATTTATATACGAGAAAAATTCTTGTTTTAATTATACTTTCTATTGATCAAGTCATTGATTTTAAAAACTATAATCTTTCTTGAAGATAATTTGATATTATGTAGAATTTATATTTCACGAGCTTCACATTCAAAAAAGATCCTTGAATTTATACCAAGATTGGTGATGTATTTAAGATTAAAAAAAATAAAGACTTAAATATGTTTTTAATATCTTAAATTTGACCCATTTTTGAATTTGGTCCTTCAAATTACTGTCTCCCAATTCAAAAAAATGTTGGTTTTATTTCTTAATTTAAACATTGTTAGAGGCTTTTCTAAAATAGTGAATGACGTTTGACTCATTATGTGTTTTCACATAATGACATTCAATAAGTAAGATGCTATTTATCATGTGAAGAAGTTATTAATGATATATATGTTGATGGACTAAAACTAGTAATTTTTTTGAAATTGGAAGATTAAAATATAAAAATTTTAATTTCAAGGATCAAATTAAAAAATGACCTAATTTTAAAGGACTAAAATCATATTTAAGAAAAAAAAGTAAAATACTTGTTAAAAAGTTCGTCCTTCGTATCCAAGTTCTAAAAATGAATTATTAAACATAATTGACACTAAAATTATTAAAAAAAAATAAATGTGCAACTAAAGAGAAGTTCACTAAAACACCAATGACAAATGTATTTAAAATTATTCGTATTTTATATAAATTTTAGTATTTCTAAGTTTTTCATAAAACATACCATCATAAAGTATGTTTTCGAAGAATAATCTTGACAGTCCGAGAAAAGAAGGCAATCGCTAAAATTCATATAAAATTATAAAAAGAAAGACAAGTATTTTGGAGATTCCATCCAATGACCTTAATTGGAAGCTTTCCAAAGACCAATTTTGTATCAAATATTGAAAATTCATATAAAAGAATCGTGAAACATACTCGTAGTGAGAGTATGGTAGAATAACATTGTAAATTAAAAGGGTCTTCATTTTACATTTCAACCTCCAAACGTCTAGTTGAGTACATAATTTTTTTGTTATACTAACATTTCATTGGACTTATTTATATTGGACAAAAGATTTGGTTGCTAAAGATAGTGTGTATGTCATAGATATAGAGGCTACTTTGTGGCATCGAAGACTGATAAGTGGGTTTTTAGTCGTCTTACACGCCTCAAATAATTACTAAAGCTAACTATAGTATAGCTAACCTAGGTCGATCCTCTCAAGGACATAGTATGTTCAGATTGTGCTAAGTGAAAAAATCAGAGTTAATGTAGAAAATGCTAATTGTTGTGAAATATCGACTTACTGCCCGTCGGCTTAGACAGACGCAACGGAGTCGGACTAACTCAGTCTCAAACTCTAGAAAGCAATAAATAAGGGGGGGTTTTGTGTTTAAGTGCAAAAAATAAACTAAGTGCTGAAAGTAAACTAAACTATGCTAAACTACTCTATACTAACTACTGTATCAATTCGGGAATCAAAACACGACCGTTTACTATTCTCACTTAGAATTGTTTTCCGAATCAACCTTAGATTCTTACGACAACCGCCGAACGTTTGTCCACTGCCATACCGAGGATTTACACAACCGCTACCTCAACAGTTAGCAAAGAGTATGCACTTGGTTGATTTTAGGTTCTCTACCTAATCAGATTGTTAAACTAGTTCCAACCAGTCCTAATCTAACGTGATCTACCCCTAACAGTGTGTCACAGCAAATTTAAGAGTAGAATTAAAGTGCAGGAATTATAAGTAAATTCAGAATTGCAAACCAGTTGTATTTATTGATATACCAAAACGAATACAAAGGTGAGAAATCAGAGTCTCCAGATAGTCCACCTTCCACGACGACCACCAATGGAAGAACGGTAGTGATGAACCAATGGTGGCCAGACGTTGAGGTTTCCGTCCAACAGAGTGCATCGGCTATACCAAGCAATCACCTCTGAAGGCTTCCAGCTTCCCAAATCCTGGTCTTGTACCTTCTCAACCGAGAGAGACATCGTATTGAAGCTTTGTGTACCACTGTACTAGCTAGAAGTGTCTACAATTACTGACGGCGCTAGCTCTAGATTCTGCTAAAAATTCCATAGTTGAAGACGTGGCCTTGTGTGCTTATTTATACACAAGCTGGATAAATCTAAATCTAATCCTAATAACAGAAATTAAAATCCTAAAGATTCCAATTCGAATTACAGATTACAATCTCCTCAATCTTAGGAGTTTCCCAGTTTCCTAATTTCTAGCAGAATCATATCTGCATTCCTAGTTACCCGAAATACAGATTCCTTGATCTTAGCAAATCATATCTGCATTACAGATTCCTTAATCTTAGCAAATCATATCTGCAGTACAGATTCCTTAATCTTAGCAAATCATATCTGCATTACAGATTCCTTAATCTTGGCAAATCATATCTGCATTCTTGCCGGAGTGATTTTAGGCGAGATTTCCGTCACTGATGTCGGCTTGACCAGGACGGCTAGTCCGGCCGGGTGCTTCCCGTCTTGGGCCGAGATGTTCCTGTTGGGCCGAGGTACTCCCGGCATTCAGGCCTGCAAAACAAGTCTTAACACTTTTGTTAGTTAAAAACCTCATTTTAGCACAGATTTGTATTTCTCCTATTTTTAGGCCCATAATTCAAATCTTGATTAAGACAAGACTTTTAATCATTAAACATTCTTAACAACACCCATCTTAAGTCCACATAAAGTGTATAAAATATGACTCATCAGACCCCCACACTTACACTTTTGCCCTCCTGGGCAAAATCAGATTCGAGCATTCAAGGAATTGAAAGAGGGACTAGGATTTTCAAATAAACTCCTCAAGTTTGAAAAAACAGCTTAAGCATGCATTCATCCCAAAATCCAGATATTCAAACAATCTATGAAAGTTACTTTCAACACATCCAAAAACAAATGAGCAACCTACAAACATTAAGGGTAACCGAGAAGTGACTAAGCTCTCTCAGGACATATTCTCTCAATCTCTCAAGTGTTTAGGTTTGTATATACACTCAAACATCCTATGTCAACTAGCACTACCAAGCTTTGACTATCCTCTCCTTTCACACCTTCAAAAACACATGCACAAATGATCAATAGGACTTTTCAGGCTTGTCACATGGCCAGGGTAAGGTAGGTTTCAGGATGGTAAAGTGAGCCTTAGTAACCAGAGGGACAAGAGGAGCAATGGGGAATGAATATGTAAGCACGAAGATTATCTCCTTCGGGCATTACCAGTTTCTTCAAAGCGTCTTTGTTCACGGTCCTACTTTTCCATTTGTATTTTTCTCTTTCTTTTACTTTCTCTTCCTGTCTTGCAGCTTTTGTGTTACAATCTCACTTGCAATCCTTTCTTTTTGTTTCCGCTACTTATTCTTTCTTTTCGTATCCTTTTTCTTTTCTTTTCATCAACCCTTTTTTAGACACACTTACTTTTTTTTTTCAAATATACCACTCTCGCAATGCCTCTAGGTGTCACCCCCACACTTATTCAAGATCTATTCCCAAAACAATTCCAAAGCTCCTCTGTTCCCTAAGGTTCGGGTTGATTATGGTTTTTCCGGCTCTAGGCTTGTAATGAGCTGTCATATCAAGAAACGGTTATAGGCTCAAACGGGCAACCAAAGGAATTACTCACAAGGTAGGCTTTATTTGGCTAAGTAACTGTAAAGAAAGATGGCCTAGATCATATCATTCCTACATGCGAAATGAGATATATCTAGAGAATCAAGGCAAAACCTAGAGTAACCAGTAACATAGATGCAAATATCACACAAGAAATGAAAGATGGCGAGATACAAAGCCATTCATGCAAGGCTCAAAAGTTTTCACACAATTAATTGCTCTGTCACTAATGGCTCATCTTTTCAGTTTTTCACTTACTAACTGCCCAAGGATGCAAAAATTTCACTCCCTGTCAGGTTTAAAAACCTCTCATCCCGGGTTATGCATTGCTTCATACTGTTTCATTCAACTTAAAGAAGTCCATTCAAATTCATTTTCAAAATAGTTTTTTCAGTAATTGACAATTCGAAATCAGAAGTCAGCAAGGAAAAACAAAATAAAACGAAAATGAAAACCAAAATTGAACAAAAAATAGCAGAATCAGAATAAAAAAGAAAGAAACAAAATAAAATAGAACAGGAATGAAATAAAAACGAAATAACAAAACTAAAAGCAAAACAAAACCAGACAAATCATCACCCTCCTACGGAACACCCCCCCACACTTAAATGGTGCATTGTCCTCAATGCAAAGCATATGTGTGCAAAGGAAGGGGTGAAATAGAAAGACTGCTTTTTTCAGGGTGGAAAGAATGTGCACAATCTGATATCTAGTATTTTTGCTCTGCTCCTGTTGTCTACAGCTTGGGGGAGCTTTCTCCTCATCCATTTTGATAGTTCCAACAAGATATCCTCCAATAGCTTCTCTACAATATTCCCTATAACTCTTGCATTGGGATTAGTGTCATTGTTGCTTTTCACACACAGAGAAATTTTAGTTAATCCAGTATAGGTACACTCACAATTAACAAAATTCTTAAAATCCATATTTCCAAAAAATTCAAAGTGGTTAGCTAATTTAGAATGCAAATTTACTAAGAGATGGAATGACTGCACTATGGATGACGCTTGAATTAATGCTATTCCTAGTGAGCAAAGTGAAAAAGGTTCATTTGTGGATTCCCAACTTAGTTGCCAGGCGTGGATACGACTTTTCGAATGTAGAATCGAATGGTCGCGTGTCATCTCAGTTGTCCACATGTAGATGCGGCTACGGATATAGTCTCGGCATCTGTCAAGTTGCGGCATCGGCTATTGAGGACACATTCAGACTTTTCTTGATATCGATTTTGACCTTGATTACCGAGAATGGATTCAGCTTTGACGTTTGGGTCAGACACAGGTGGTACTTGCTTGTGGATTCTATTGTCTGAGATGGAGTCAGACGTGGCATGTGTCTCTTCACGTGAGTTGGTTTTGTCTTGTCTCGGCTTCAATTGGCCAACTCGGTCAAGATTCGGCACTTGGGTTGCTGAGTCAGTCTCGGCCTTTAGCTGCTTTTGACTCTGTTTGTCTGAATCAGACTCGATATTTGTCTTATTGCTCGAGTCACTCTTAACTATTATCGGGTCTTGGCAGTTGGGAACCGGCTCATTCTCAGCCTGTTTACGGTTGTGGCTCCCGAAATTGGGCTTAGTGGCCTCTTGATTGTTTAACTTAGAATTGGCTCCTTCTAAGTTGTTGGACTCGGCCATGGCTTCCTCCTGGATGTTAGAGTCGATCGTCACTTCATCCCGTTTTCTAGAGTCGGTATGACCCGAAATTGCAATCTTATCAGCAAGATCCAGGCCCTCAACCGCAAAGTTGGCACTTTCAGTCATATTAACAATGTTCGACTTATCAACCATAGAATCAGCATCCTCGGCCCTTCAAGCAAAAGCATTATTAGCATTAGCATATCTGGGATCAGCCATCTTGGCATCAGCATACATGGGATTAGTAATGTCAACATCAGCACATGCGAGATCAGCTATCCCGACCTTAGTAACTTGGTCTGAAATCTCATCCAATGTCATATCAGTAAGATCAGTAACACCAGTCATAGAATTTGCAATCTTAACCACATCAGCCAGATCAGAAACAGTTGACATGTAGTCGTCAATCTCAGCCATCTTATAGAGTCGGCAGCAGCAAGCATGGAGTTGGCAACACTATTGGAGTTGACAAAGCCCAGCATAGTGGTTGAATTCTCTGAATCCAGATTTCCAAAAAATCCATATTGCACTTTTAGTGATTTTTGTTGCGGTAGCTCCATGTCACTCCTCATGGTTATGTCACTTATATTCTCCTGTGGACTAAGAATGGCTTGGGAAGGAACATGTCCAAAATCTTCGAACTGCAGCTGATTTATCGTGGTGGCCAGTTGACCAATCTGTGCTGTCAACTCTTGCACTGTGGCAATTATATTTTGTTGAAACTGCATGTTGTTTTGCTGAATCTGCATGGTATTTTGTTGAAATTGTTGTACCAAATCTTCTAGAGAAGGTGAACTGTTAAGCTGTTGCACTGGTTGTTGTGTGGTAGACACATTCTTTTGGAATTGAATGTTATTCGTGGCCAATTGCTTCATTAAATCCTCTAAGGAACTTTCTTGTACCGGTTGTGGTCTGAATGGAGGTGGTGGTTCTTGCAAAATAGGACAATCATTGAATGAATGTCCTACAGAACCACACATGCCACATCCATCTATGTATCCTTCAAATCTCTGATTGTCAACAGCAGCAATCTCATTCCTTCCTCTGGATGCCGTGGATCCTCCATTGTCAAAATGATGAATGTTACCTGCAAAATCATAAAACTCAGGCAACACAATTGTTAGCTCAGATGGATAATTCTCATATGACCAGGCTCCATCCCATTCGGGATATTGAGGACACCACGGTTGATACATCATGGCATCAATGTGCAACTTATTCCTTTCTTCATTGGAGCTAGGAGCAGAATTATCAAGATCAGAAGAAGAAGGAATAATACTAGTATCAGAATGCACAAGTATTGTTAACAAAATTAAAAATATAAAGAAGAACAAAAAGATAACAGAATTAGAAAAATAGAAAAACAGAAAGATAACTGAGTTAAAATAGAAAAACATCAGAGAAGAATAGAATCAAAAACAGAAAAATAGAAAAATAAAAGATAGAGAGACAGAAAAATAGAAAGAAAACAAAAATAGAAATAGAAAAATATACTGCAAAAGAAACAGAGGCACAGAAATGCAACAAAAATATTGAAAAATAACAAAACAATCATAAACTGGTCAGAATGTTAAAAAAAATTGATGCATAAAAAGGAAAAAAAATCATACAAAGAAATTGCAGAATTAAATATGCAGAAAAATCGATATCGGTTATGCAGAAGAAGTTAGAGTTAGTTATGCAAATCAGAAAATAGAAATTTGTTTAAGTAATGTAAAGACTCACGTAAACAAAAATTCAATACACATATGCAACAAAAATTTAACAAATATTCAGCATGCTATATTATTTTTCGACTTGACCGAAAAGAAAACAAATATAGACTCAACAAACTCAACAGACTCTATGATTCTATGACTCAAACAACAGACACAACATTCCACAGACTCGGGGAGATGGGTTTGATCATATATGAATGCGGGACTGTACGGGTAGTGAGGGCAATCCCTAAGTCCCTCTAGGATCTAAATTCTCAATTTTGTTTGATTATTATCTTTTAAAAATATTTTAATCGGTAGAAAAGATTTGTCAATATGCTCTGTGGTCTGATTAACGTCTTGTCCTAATGTGATTTTGTTGGGAAAATATATGATTAATTGCCCTAATTACTTGGTTCTTGTGTTGTTTATGGTTGTTCATGATTTGAGGCTCTTGTGTGCAATGATGAAATTGGGTGAAATTCAATGGTGTTTTATGTGCGTTTCTATGCTTTCTGATGAATGCTTTATAATAATGATGGTTAAATTAATATGGTTGGATATGATTGTGGACTGTGCGAATGATGTATAAATAAATCATGAGAATAAGAGTGTGGATGAGAATGCATTGAGCATGGACATGAGAGGCATGAGATGCATGAGAGGCATGAGATGCATGAGAAGCCAGACGTGGTTATAATACCCTGGCCATATGTGGAGTTTAACAAGGGGGGACTAATGATGGGGGAAAATCATATGCATGGGCCACAAGTGATGTTTAACCATGCTGCACGTCGGCCATAGGTGGTGTTTAACGGTTGTGTGGAATGTCTTCGCACGGGCCGTAGGTGGTGTTTAACTGTGCGACATACCGGCCAATACGGGGTGTTTAACGGTGTGGCCATCATTAGTGATAACTAAGGGGATTGAGGAGGTTCGCCCATGGTGTGGAGTTCCGACTCAAGACTCTTAGGTGTGGTGATGAGCATATGCATTGTGCAAGCATGTACATTTTGTAAACATGAATGAACTATGATTGATTTTGAATGAATGAAATGTGATTGATATATGAGCATCAGTTAACTGCTAGTAATTGAATACGGTAATGGATGGGATTTGGGGCATTATCTGCCTTTATATATGATTGAATGCGATTTCTCACCGTACTTTCTCTTGTTGTTTTCTTTTAGGTAATGTTGAGGGCACTCATGGTGTCAAGTTTTGAAAAGACGGGGTCTTGCTCTGATTAGTGTGACATCGGGGTTCTAGAAGTTAGAATAGTTACTCTATGCCTTGATATTTGAATGATTTATTTTAAAGATGATGATGACTTTAGTTTTCTCAATTATAATATTTAGATCTAAAACCTCCTTGAAAATTTTGTGCCTACCTTTTAATTATCATGTGAACCTTTTATCCTTAATACAATTGTGCTTTTTGGTTTTAACTATTACCCTGTCATCATTTTATTTATTTGATTATTTTAAATTTAAGTATTCAGGGTAGAAGGGTGTCACATGAAGCATTATTAAGAATAAAACTGAAATGTAACCCCACATATGCTTTTGGTGTTTCTTTTTAATTAAAAGTAAAGTTTCACCACGATAACTCACACAATAAAAATTAGTATTAAAGGTTTTTGTAGATTATTGATGTAAATTCAAACTTTGGTTGTAAGAATAAAATTAAAATGACTTGTTGTTTGTCGTATAACTTGTTGTTTGTCGTAGGTATTATTTTCTGTGGATTTTAAATTTGTATGAAATATTTTTTGCAATTATTTATTTTCAAACAAATTCCTAGGAAACAAAAAAACATCTACGAAAATTTCTACTATTTTCTATCTGCAAAAAAATTTCCTAATATTGTTGAAATGGTAGCAAAATTTGCAAGAAATTTCTCCGGATATATTTTGGTGACAAAATCTATAGGAATTTTTTACAAATTATATTCTACAGCAAAATTCACACAAAAATCCTGCAAATTATTTTTCATAGGAAAATTCGCAGGTCAATAGAATATTTCTAATAGTGGTGGCACCGAAGGCTTAGTCATATCAATGAAAAATGGCTAAATTGTTTAGCCAAAAAGGATATGCTTCAGGATAGAAAATGCAAAGGTAGAGAAGTGTTTTCATTGCATGGCTAGTAAACAGACTAGAGTATCCTTTAAGAAGCATCCTTCCTCAAGGAAGTCAGAATTGCAAGAATTGGTGCATTTTGATATTTGTGGCCCATTGAAGGTAAAGTCATTTAGTGGTGCACTTTATTTTGTTATCTTTATTGATGATTTTTCCAGAAAGTTTTTGGTCTATACTTTGAAGTCAAAGGACCAAGTGTTAGAAGTTCAAACAATTCCAGATTTTGGTTGAGAGACAATTAGGCAAGAAGATAAAATGTATTCATTCTCACAATGGTGGTGAGTATTGATGACCCTTTGATGTATATTGCAAGCAATAAGGTTGTTGGTGGTATGTGCTTCCAAACACTCTAATGAGAAAAAAACAATAAGGGAGTGGGAAAAAAATAGAGGGAAAAATTTTCGAATTTTTGAAAATCCTTCGCTAATATATACTTTCTTTATTTTTTGACGTTTTTATTTTAGGCATTTCGGTCGCTAATTCGGACGCAAAATGCAACCTATTTTGTCCTTTTCTATTATGTTGCTATTTTGGTCGCTAATGTATATATATATTTTTTAATTTTTGATGTTTTTATTTTCAATCGCTTAATTGGTCGCTACATTGTTCTTATTTTTTGAATTTCAGTCGCTAATTCTGTCGCAAAATGCAATATTTTTGTCCTTTTCTATTCCATCACTAAATCGGTCGCTAATATATAAATTTTCTATTTTTGACATTTTTGTTTCCGGTCACTAAACTGTTTTTTATTTTTTATTTTCTAAATTTCGATCGTAAAATGCAACTCTTTTATCTTTCTCTATTCTGTCGCTATTTTGGTTGCTAATATATATATATATATATATATTTACATTTTTAATTTCAGTCGCTAAATTGTTTTTCTATTTTACTATGTTCTGAACTTCAGTCGCAAAATGAAGCGTTCGTGTCCTTTGCTGTTCTGTCTCTATTTCAGTCGCTAATCATTCATTTTATTTTATTATTTTTGATGTTATCATTTCGGTTGCTAAATTTATCGCTACTTTTTTAAAAAAATATATATTCACTTTCGGTCGCTAAATTCCATCGCTAAAATTACTTTTTTTGTAGTACAATAATAATGATGATGATGATAATAGTAATAATAATAATAGTAATAATAATAGTAATAGTAACGATGATGATGACGACGAGGATGATGATGATGATGATGATGACAATGACAACGACGACAACGATGACGATAACGACGATGACGATAACGATGATGACGACAATGAAGATGATGACAACGACGACAATAGTAATAATAACAATTATAATAATAATAATAATAATAACAATAATAATAATAATATTATTATTATTATTATTATTACTATTATTATTATTATCATTATTAATATTATTATTATTATTATTATTACTATTATTATTATTATCATTATTAATATTATTATTATTATTATTATTATGATACGTTAAGGAGTTATTGCTGATTTGCCATCGCGGGTGTTTGATCATTGGCCATGACATTCTTTTGACATGAGATTGGCTTCTAAATCTGATCTTGTGTCTTGATTTGAAGTTAACGTTTTGCGTATGTTCCTTTATACCCACATTGCAGAGATGATACATGGTGCATATGAAGGGTGGATTGCTGCTCTTGAAAAATATAATGATTTCATTGATGGTGAAGATTAAAGAATAAGTTCGAAGTTACAGAAAGGATTGAGATGAAATAATAGGGTTTGATATTGCTGACCACAGTCACCAATTCTTTCATGTATTGGTTGTGGCAGGAGCATACATGCACTATCGTGATGGCTTAATCTACCTAAGATGGAGATATTATAAAGGTTGTTAGCTTGATAGTTAATCTTCTCTATGTTCGTATCTTTCTTTCTGTTGACCATCAATATTAACTTGGATGAGAAATGAATGAAGTGTTCTTTGCTTTATCATACCCTACGTGGTTCTTTGTTGTGTTGGATGTACGAACATACAAACTTAAGTAGAGACAAAGGGTCAGCTATGCTGTGGTGGTAGCCCAAGGTTTTTGACATTTTACGTATGCCCCATTCATGTATGTTATTGATGGGCCTTACGGGAGCAATTTAGTTCATGATTTTTCTCCTTTCATGATGCATGTGTTTGATCTAGTCACTTCTCATTCTTCAATGTTGCTAACTTCGTGCTGCATTGGTTTGCATGATGAAAAGTCTACTACGTTGTAAATGATATAGCAATTGTGTTGACGGTTGACAGATCTTTTGAATAAAAATTCATTTCTCTCATTTCTGCTTATAACCTCAATATAAAAATGATATAGCATAGTTACATGTTGTATCCTAGTTCTTGAGATCAGATATAAATTATGTGCGACACAATATAATTAATAATCTCATAATTTTTAGTTAATAATAGTATTCATAACACAACGAAATAAAATTATCTAATTTTTGTAATTAAAATACACTTCAACAATAAATAAATAAGAACATAAAACAATGTATATAGATATTAATTCTTAAAGTATCAAAATTTTCTTTAATTTTATGAAGATTTTACACCATATTTACATGGAAATAAACCTCTATTATCTATTTTTTAATGAGTAGAACCAAATTAAAACAAAGCGAACCTTTTATAAATGTTTGGTGCGTATAGATGAAAGTAGGAACTATAGAATAATAGTGATATGTTTTATGTTTAGTAGTGTGTCATTTTACATATTTTGCGAAACATGATTCTCCGAACCAAATAACAATAATGAAGTCCCTTTACTAATAATTAATATGATTATATATTATTTATTTTCAACTCTCTTTGTTTTATTTTATTTTTAAAGGCATTTGAAAATAAATTACTTATCTTTATGTTTGTCTCTCTGGCCAACAATTATTTCTTCAAAATTTTAAAAGTTACTTATTCATGAAAGTCATAAAACTTTGCAAAAGTCTAATGTGAAGTGTTCATGTATGTACTAATTTAAGCATGGTACCAGTCTTTTCATGACTTTCTTCAAATTATTTTTTGTCTTTCTCTTTCGCATTATATATTTAAGTTTTGAACACTTGAACCATGAGTGAACATCATGTACTATTGTATTAGTTTATAAAAAAGATGATAGTTACGTTCCTAGTACTATTGTGTAGTGTCTCACACATCTTAATTTCAAACGTAACTTTTTCACAATTAGTGTTAGCAGGTAAATTTCATTTATAACAGTAGATTGTTTTTATTATTTTTATATTTTTTTCTCTTAACAATTTCACAACCTTCTTAATTACGTCTCCTCTCAATTCTTTAGTATTGGGTTCATCATTGCTAAATAACAAATTCTATATAGTATAATCTAATAGAAACTTGCATCATTAAAGAAGTGAAAAAATAATAATAAATATAATGATATTGTGGAAAAAACAAACTAATAGATAAAATTTTAAAAAGATAAAATAATAATAATAATAATAATAATAATAATAATAATAATAATAATAATAATAATAATAATAATAATAATAATAATAATAATAATAATAATAATAATAATAATAATAATAATAATAATAATAATAATAATAATAATAATAATAATAATAATAATAATAATAATAAATAATAATAATAATAATAATAATAATAATAATAATAATAATAATAGTAGTAGTAGTAGTAAAATACACTATGATTTTGAATATTTAAAATTATAAATAAATTAAAAGTATCTTATTCATTAGAAAACAACATAGTCAATATCTACGAAATAATGTCAAAATCTACGTAAAAGGTTATAAAATAATTCATTTTTAATATTTTCTTATTAAAAATACTTTTTGTTTGTAAAGAATATTATAAAAACAAACAACTGCTAATAATTTTCATCATAATGACAATGTTTATACAATTAAACATAAATATCACTTATCATTGAATTAAATTTTTTTATAAGTGTAAATTTAAAAACATAATAATTTATTAACAATATCTATTTTGTTTAAAGAAAAAAATTATATTTTAGGAAAACAAGAATTTAGGTGAATTTATTCTTATTTGACTATAACTAATTAATCAGATCATTTTATTTCAGAAGAGAAATAAGTTAATTTAACTTTCAGATTTGATTGTTCCTAATAAAGACTCAATAATTATAATAAAAAAATATTTCAAATTTTAAGATAAAAATTACTTGTTTTACTTTATTAATTATTTCTGAACATATTGATATTTCTTGTTATTAATTTATTTCATTTTTTAATTCATTCTTTTAGATTTTGACCTAATCATTTTTTCAACAAATACTTAAATTTCCATTTAAATGAAAGACAAAATTAATTTCGATTTATTTATTACCAAAAGTTACTAAAAGTTTTGAATTTTGTTTCCTATAAATTAGTGTCTTATCCAAAACCCACATATACTACAATTACATATTTCTCTCTCACACACAAACCACCTGAACAGAACCATGACCAAAGCTTTAACATTATTATTGCTCTTAGTGAGCTTTTTCACTGTATTTGCCCAAGAGATTGAAATATTTCAACACAGTCCTCTTCATCCCCTAATTGCAATTCCACCACTTCCCCACCACTACCATCACCACCATTATCATCACCGCCACCACCATTCTCCAGCTCATGCTCCTATTCCTTTAATAAAAACACCAGTTCAACCTCCTACCCACCAACTAGCTCACCCTCCACATCACAATCACCATTATCATCATTCTCTCGCTCATGCTCCTATTTCTTTAATAAAGACACCAGTTCACCCTCCTACCTACCAACCAGCTCACCATCCACATCACCACAACGATTATCATCATTCGCCCGCTTGTGCTCCTATTCCTTCAAAAAAGATACCAGTTCACCCTCCTACTTACCAACCAGCTCACCCTCCACATCACAATTATCATTATCATCATTCCCCCGCCCATGCTCCTATTCCTTTAATAAAGACATCAATTCACCCTCCTACCAACCAACCAGCTCATACTCCACATCACAACCATCATTACCACTCTCCAACTCCTATTCCTCTTTTTGGTTGGAAGACTCTAACTCACCATCATATTCACTTAGCATCTCACTCTCCACATCACCACCACCACCATCGACATCATCGCCACAATCGACATCATCACTAACACTCTCCGACTCCTTGTCCTATTCCTGTTGGGAATGCTCCAGTTCACCATCATATTCACTCACCAACGCACCCGCCACACCACCATGATCAACACCATGACCACCCTCTAATTGCTACTACTTTCTTCTAATGAGAAGACCTTAGATAATTATCATGAACATCACCTTTGTCACCACCATTGCCACCATCACCTCTCTTCAGGTCATACTCGAGTTTCCTTCTAAAAAAACTCAAGTTTTGTTTCCAACTCCTAATTTGGACACATTTGAGAAAAAACTCCTTCAATAAATCTTTTATTTAATGTTATATAAAACAATGAGTATTTTAGGAGAGTGTTATTTGCCTAAAGATGTACCAATGTGATTTTATATTTAAATTATATACAATAAGAATGTTTGTAATAGATTTTACATGTAATAAAAAAGTTAATTTAAAAATTATTGTACAAGTTTCAATTATCTATTTTATTTTTTTTATAAAAATTAAGTGCCGAAATATATTTTTATCCATAAAAATATGACATAAATTTGTTAAATGTAGGCATTGAAATAAATAAATTCAAATTAGAACTAATAAAATAGAATATTCAAGTTTAATTCGTTAAAAAATTAGCTATAACTTATTTTTATAAGTGTTTATAAAAAAAGTAAAAATAATTTGTCAAATTAAATTAGAGCATTATTAAGAATAAAACCAAAATGTAACCACACATATGCTTTTGGTGTTTCTTTTTAATTAAAAGTAAAGTTTCACCACAATAACCCACACAATAAAAATTAGTATTAACGGTTTTAGTAGATTATTGATGTAAATTCAAACTCTGATTGAAAGAATAATTTTAAAATGACTTGTTGTTTGTCGTAGGTATTATTTTCTGTGGATTTTAAATTTTTATGAAATATTTTTTGCAATTATTTATTTTCAAATAAATTCCTAGGAAACAAAAAAACATCTACGAAAATTTCTACAATTTTCTATCTGCAAAAAAATATGATTGTTGAAATGGTAGAAAAATTTTCAAGAAATTTCTACGAATATATTTTGGTAACAAAATCTATAGGAATTTCTTACAAATTATATTCTACAGCAAAATTCACACAAAATTCCTGCAAATTATTTTTTGTAGGAAAATTCGCAGGTAAATAGAATATTTCTAATAGTGGTGGCACTGAAGGCTTAGTCATATCAATGAAAAATGGCTAAATTGTTTAGCCAAAAAGGATATGCTTCAGGATTGAAAAATGCAAAGTTGGATAAGTGTTTTCATTGCATGGCTAGTAAACAGACTAGAGTATCCTTTAAGAAGCATCCTTCCTCAAGGAAGTCAGAATTGCTAGAATTGGTGCATTTTGATGTTTGTGGCCCATTGAAGGTAAAGTCATTTAGTGGTACACTTTATTTTGTTATCTTTATTGATGATTTTTCCAGAAAGTTTTTGGTCTATACTTTGAAGTCAAAGGACCAAGTGTTAGAAGTTCAAACAATTCCAGATTTTGGTTGAGAGACAATTAGGCAAGAAGATAAAATGTATTCGTTCTCACAATGGTGGTGAGTATTGTTGACCCTTTGATGTATATTGCAAGCAATAGGGTTGTTGGTGGTATGTGCTTCCAAACACTCTAATGAGGAAAAACAATAAGGGAGTGGAAAAAAAAGAGAGGGAAAAATTTTCGAATTTTTGAAAATCCTTTGCTAATAAATACTTTCTTTATTTTTTTGACGTTTTTATTTTTGGCATTTCGGTCACTAATTCGGACGCAAAATGCAACCTATTTTGTCCTTTTCTATTTTGTTGCTATTTTGGTCGTTAATGTATATATATCTTTTAATTTTTGACATTTTTATTTTCAATCGCTAAATTGGTCGCTACATTGTTCTTTAGTTTTTGAATTTCAGTCGCTAATTCTGTCGCAAAATGCAATATTTTTGTCCTATTCTATTCCATCATTAAATCGGTCGCTAATATATAAATTTTCTATTTTTGACATTTTTGTTTTCGGTCACTAAATTGTTTTTTATTTTTTATTTTCTGTATTTACATTTT
>JAENHJ010000164.1:532500-590000 GCA_025330945.1 Mucuna pruriens | reverse complement strand
TTCATTCTTCGTCTCTAAGGTACGGGGGGATTGGTTCGGTCATATATGAATATGGGAGGGTACGAGTAGTGAGTGCAATCCTTAAGTCCCTCTACTAACTAAATTCTCAATTTTGTTTGGTTATTATGTTCTAAAAATATTTTTAATCGATAAAAACAATTTGCCAATTTACTCCAGTTGCAAGAATGGAAACAATCAGACTAGTAATTGTTGTTGCCAGTTCTAGAAATTGGACTATATGTCAGCTTGATGTCAAATCTGCCTTCTTGAATGACCCATTAGAAGAAAAAATATACATCTTGCCGCCACCAGGATTTGAAATAAAAGGGAAGGAATGCAAGGTATACAGATTACTTAAAGCTCTTCATGGCCTCAAGCAGGCCCCTCGAGCTTGGAACAGATTGATTGACAATTTCCTTAGTAAACAAGGATTTGTGAAATGCACAGTAGAGTTTGGTGTGTATGTAAAAGAAATTCAGCACAAGAACTTGCTATTTGTGTGCCTGTATGTGGATGATCTGATCATTACAAGAGATGTGAATGAAGAAATCGAGCAATTCAAAAAAAAGATGAAGTCAGAGTTTGACATGACAGACCTTGGAATCCTGCATTATTTCCTTGGTTTTGAATTCATGCATACACAAAAGGGAATTTTCCTACACAAGAGAAAATATACTAGTGAGGTTCTAAAACGCTTTAATATGGAGAATTGCAACACAACTTCAGTACCCCTGATGCCAAACTTGAAATTAACAAAAGAACTGGATGAAAAGCCAATTGATGCAACTTTGTTCAAACAAATTATTGGCTCACTCAGATTCCTATGCAACAGCAAACCCAACATTAGTTATGGAGTGGGATTGTTTAGCAGATTTATAGATAATCCTTGAGCTCCTCATATGATTGCAACTAAGCATATTCTGAGGTATCTCAAGGGAACAAGTGATTTTGGTTTATAATTTCCAACAGGGAATGATCAAAACAGATCATGCATTGAAGCCTAATCTGATTCAGACTGGTGCAGTGATAAGGTTAAGAGAAAAAGCATCTCTGGATACTTGTTTAAGTATCTGGATGCACCAATATCTTGGTGTTCAAAGAAGCAAAGTGTGGTGGCACTCTCCTCTTGTGAAGCTGAATATATAGGGTCAGCTGAAGCTGCTTGTCAAAGTTTGTGGCTGGAAGCCCTGCTTGAGGAGATGAAATTACAGTATGAAAGGTCAGTACATATGTATGTTGACAATAAATCAACCATTAGCTTGTCAAAGAATCCAATTTCTCATGGAAAAAGCAAGCACATCGAAACTAAATATCATTTCCTTATAGATCAAGTAAGTAAAGGAAAATTGGAGCTTGTATATTGCAGCACCAATGACCAAGTTGCTGATATTTTTACCAAACCTCTAAAATATGAAAGATTTGAGAAGTTGAGAACCTTATTGAATTTAGAATCAGCTGAATGTTTTGGATTAAGGGGGAATGTTGTAGTATAATCCAAATCTGAAAGTTAGTTAATATGGTTACGGATACATATGGGTAACCATCCAACTGTATGTTGTTATATAAAAACCCATTTTTGTATTGACTTGAATAAGGTTAATGAAAAAGCCTCTTTTCTCTAGTCTTGCATTCTCTTCATATGCAGATGTGTGCCTAGCTTGTTCTAACAAAAATAAGATTTTAGATAAACTAATATGAAATAACTTCTATAAATTGACTTATGCATAATTAATTTTTAATTGAAGAAGTTAATTTCATTTTTTTCTTTTTTATTTTATTCTTTTATAAAAATTTATGCAAACAAACTCTCTCGTTTGAAAAATAAGAATTGTAAGGTGGGGTACAAAAAATAATAAAGCAAACGAGAACAATGCAAAGTTGCAATAATTTTCAAGTCATATCAAAGGTTTAACAACATACATTCATAAAAGTTATTGTCCTGCGTGGAAACCACAATACAAACAAACTACCTTCCTCTAGGAGTTAAAGCCTGCTACCTTAGGTCTTTGGTCAATGAAATGTTTTCATAAATAACCTTAAATATTAAGGCAATGGTTCTTGATTTTCTAGTTCCACCATGTTGCTTCTGAATTTTAATAAATTATGAAGATACCCCTTTAAGAGAAGGATGGTAGGGTTGTTTTCAATAGTCCTGGGCATATCATTTTACCTTATAAAATATCTATGCTCACTTTTCATCTTATCTTTAAGACATGAAATTAACAAATATCAAAATTGCATATCTTTTTGGGCCCAAAAAGATATTATCCAAAAAGGCTTCGGCTAATAATATCTAAATTTAAGGCTCTTCATGAATCTTTGAGATAAGTTTCAAAGATAAGTTTCAACCCACTAAAGATATAAACTTTCTATATGTAATCATTAATTTTATGAAAATAATCATTTTTTTTCAAAAAACTCAAAAAAACCAAAAAGATAAAAAAATATTAGAAATGTAATTAATTAAAAAATAATTAAAAATTTGTTAATAAATGATAAGTGTTTGTTAATAAATGATTATTAATTAGTTACTTAATTATTATTAGTTAGTTATTTGCATATTCTTTATATAAATCACATTAAATAGCTTAATGGACTTATATTACTCATTTATATTGAATAGAATTTATCCTTTTTCTCGACCCTCTTCTAAGTTATGCTTGCTAACAAAGAGCTAACCAAGCATGCATTTATTGAATTTATGGAGTCACTTTTCGTAATCTTAGTGCTTTTACATCAAAATAAACACAGCTAGCTCTAGCTTTTACATTTTTCACATCAAGGATGTGATTTATTGCTTATAGGTGTTTCCAAACACGCTCTTAGACCACTTTATCACAATGTTTCTTTAGCAGGTAAAATATTTTAACTATATTCTACACTGATACTGCCCTCAGGACAATCACAAACAGAAAGCAACATCAAACAGTTGAGTAAAGATGACTACAAAGGTTATGCATAGATAGTTAAATTATCATGAACAAAAAAGCATAACAAAAACTGACAATATAACAACAAACAGAAAAGGCCAACGCTTTTATTCAAGAGGAGCAACTGTATATTGCATTGATATAGCCCTCACCAAGGACAATCAAGAAAAAAGAGAATCATCATACAGAAAAGGTGATATAAAGATAGCTAAATTTTCAACAAAAAATCAGAACTAAAACTGATAACTTACTAGTGAACACAAAAACAAACACTTTTATTCATGAGCAACAACAAGCACTTGTTTTCCAACGTTGCGGCCGCTAAAAAGGCCAACCAAGGCTGCAGGTCCAGTCTCAAGACCCTCAGCTATGTCCTCCACATACACAACCTTCCCCTCTCTGATATTCGGCAGGAGAAACTCCAAGAATTTGGGATACAGGTGATAGAACTCACTGACGGTAAAGCCTTGCAGACGAACTCGCTTATATATGATCTGTGCCAAATTTGTTACACCTTCATGTTGAGTAAGATTATATTGTGAGATCATTCCACAGACGGGTATGCGACCATGCAGTCTCATGTTCAGGAGTACGGCGTCGAGTGTCTTGCCCCCAACATTCTCAAAGTAAACATCAATGCCTTCTGGAAAGTGCCTGATTTTTACATTGGCATACACTAGTCACTACTGTACTGTGTTTTATTACAAGGCACAGTAATTTAAATTTTTTATGGGCTTAAAAAAGTTATATCTAAATCTCTCTATTACAAAAGTGTTAAGTATTGACCTTTTCAAAGCTGCATCGAGGTCAGGCTCTTCCTTGTAGTTAAAACCTCCATCAAATCCAAATTTATTTGTCAGTAGATCCACCTGATTGTATAAGACATATATATCAAGTGAAAGGACTAAGTATCTTTTCTCTCAGATAAAACCGAATCTATTTCAGGTGTTGGTCATCATAATCCTTCAATATATTCTATTTCTATCAGAAATTTAGGAGAAAAACAAGTATTAATGTTAATCTATAACACAATTCAGTTTTGTAAAATCCTTCTTCCATTTTCTTTTTTGTGTGAGGGGGAGGAGTAATACATTTCTTTGACATAAGTAACCATATGCTTCAGTGAGTATAAGTAACTTAATGTATTTTAATTCCACCAATAATCATGAAAAAATAAAAAAAATGTACACAAGATATCTGCTAGGATCCAATTGCAAGGTATGAGACTTGTATTTCACTTTGGTGTGGTTCTTATCAATGTCTCAGTTTTAACTTTTTTTTATAGAGAATTGGTTTGTAAAAGAGAATATTGCTCAAGCTCAAAATTGTCAGAAATATTTTTATAAGCTAAATGGGATAAAAAAAAAGGTAGCATTTCTTGTCACCAAGAAAAAAGGTAGTATTTCAAACAACAGAACAAATAAGGAATAGGTGATGCTGACTTATGCAGGATGGCAGGTACATATAACTTCAATAATTACAACATACCTTCTCTTTAGTTCCAGCACTTCCAACTACATAACAGTCGTTCAGTTTAGCAAATTGGCCAACAAGTTGACCAACTGCGCCAGAGGCAGCTGAAACAAAAACATTTTCTCCTTTCTTGAGAGAGCCTACTTCAAATAGACCTGCATATGCAGTCACTCCTGGCATACCTGTGTTAAAAGATGAAAACATGTTATCAAATCAAAACACAATAAAATGAAGAGGAAGCATGTATAGTCAGAATATTAAAAACTAAAAAGTGTAAATAAATTGATAGGACTTCATCGCAGAAATGTAGATGCACTGCATTAGACATATTAAAGAATTTCGCTAGCGCTTCCACATGAAAATAGCCATTAGTTAATGTTTGTTCTCTTCAGAATCAAAGCTGGTCACTCAACTAGTCTAGTGAATCAATGATCAATTCAAGACAATAACTTTTAACTGAACAAAAGAAGAAAATGGAAAAGGAAATAGGAACAAACAGCCAGAAAACCAAGTCCTACACAATATGTTTCTTCTATGATGCTTATCCCTTAATCTTCATGATACAAGAATAAAAAGGGGGTTGATTATCACATAAAAACTTCATATGTTGAGAAAATATACACAATTAACATACAGATTCTTGCTTGCATGCTTGCCAAGATCATCTGAAGAAGCGAAATGTATAATAAAAAAATACAACAACAAAAAAAAACTATGAGCTGAGAGGAGATTATCACCCATATGAGGCTGTGAAGATATACAAAAGCAGTAAACTTTCAGTTCCAAATGAGTATAAAAGTCATTTAATTTTGTTTTTGCCTCCAAAATGAAGCTGGTGACCCAAATACTCTCATGAATCAAAAGATCAATTCAACTTCATGCCATATATACAATTTTTACTGATGGGTTTCTTCCATGATGACAGTTAACCCATTATCTTAATAACACTAGACAAAGAGCATCCATTCATCACACAAAACTTCCATAAATTGCAACATGCAGTTGACATTGATATCAGCATCAAGTGCATCCTTCATTCAAAGACAATGTAAATTGAAATTACTGAACACGTACCAAGAATTCCAGTGTAGTACGTAAGTGGGACATCAGTGTGCTCAATTTTGAAAAGTATTTGAACTGAGGGTAACAAGCTATACTCTTCCCATTTGGTAAAGCCCCACACTAAATCACCTTCCTTATACTTAGGGTGTCCAGATTCCAGAACTTTAGACACACCATATCCTGATAATGGCTGCAATCACTCAACAATTACTACTAGCTGCATATATATATATACTTCAAATGCACTTTCGATGTTGCACATTCTTCAATTAACTTCAATCTCGATTTCAAAATTAAGAAGAAAGACTAAAATAAAATAACAAGGGATTGAGAGTAAATAGTGTCTGCACTGACATTGTAAAGGGTTTTCTACAGTGTTATCCATGACAATTGTTAACTTTTAGGGTAATTACTTTAAAAGTTATAACCATCTTGGATTCTGATTGGATGGTAGTACAAAATTTTTTACATTGAGAATTAAACTCGAACGATAAACACATAAACCACAAAGACTAAGGAATTTTAAGCACAAATTGCAAAACCCATTTCCTAAAGGCATCAACTCCTTTGAATTCTCAAACTCGTAACTCGTAAAACTTATTTGCAGTGGCCCAATTCCATGCCTCATTTCATATGTAAACTCAAAGTGGTTCTATTATATATATGGAAAATGGAAAGTTGAAAAATCATTACATAATAATAATAAAATTGTAATAAAAAAATAATCCAGAAATTGCAATAGAAAAGAAAAAGAGAAGTTAGAGATGATTTTTCAATTTTTATATTAGATAATCTAGTATTCTGAAGATAATTAATTTGATAGTTGAGATCAGAATTTATTATAGATTTCTGACCACATTTTTCATAAGTCTCTCTTATCTCATCCTTCTTCAAGTTCGGGTTGTGGAAGAAAGGACTGAGAAGAAAATATTAGCAACATCTGGATTTATTACGGAACAGCTCTTAATGGTCATATCGATTTATTAAGTTGCATCTAGCATTGAGTAGATCCATACAATAACCGTCATAATTTTACCCGATCTTTTATTTCAATCATTCGGCAATAATCACACAATCTTTTATTTCAGTTATTCGGCAATAATCACACAATACCCATATTAGTTACAAGTTTTCATTTATACAAATTAGTCTCCGATATTATCAACATGCAAACAAGTTCATCTTTCAATGATTAATTCACACAAAAAAAAATCACATATTTTAAAAATAAAAATAACAAGTAATTTTTTTAAAGAATCAAATTATATAATTTGCAAAAAAAAAAATGACTTACAGAGCCAGGAATATAGGATCGAGGATTGGGAGGGCCTTCGGGCTTGTTCATGAGATTCCTCATGTAGGGGTCACAAGACAAGTATAGATTTTTGAGCAGGACATCATTGGAACCTTCTGGAAGCTTCAATGTTATGGTACTTTCGACAATGTTCAGGTTGGATTCTTTGGGAAAACCAGTGACATAGTCCTTCAGAAGTACTTGCTTGTTCCTCACTTGGGCCATCTTAGCTTAGTTACTCAACTGGGTAGGTTCAGTTTACTTTAGTAGACACAAGGATCACGAAATCATAAAGGTGAGATAATGGTCGCAAACTGAAAATGACATCAGCAATAATGAAGGTGTTGACAATAGTGTCCTCTTTTCTTCCAAGCTAACTTGTTTTTACACACTATTTATTTTAACGCTTAATTGTACTTCTAATTTTTTATTTTCTTAATTTTGTAAGACTTAATATTTTTCTTTCAAATTTAATTTCTATAACTTTAATGTGTAGTTTTAGTTTACTCGCTAATTGAATAATATTTATTTTAGTGAAATTTTAAAAGATTTATTTTTTCATAAAAGTCCTGTAAATTTTAAAAAATTACGTGCAAATTTAATAACTTAAAAAAAATTATATTTTGAATTTTAATGAATTTAAATCATATGAATTTATAAAATTTAAAAAGATATTGTGAATTTATATGACTTAAAAGGATGCTATCAATATTTAACCAACCTTAAAAGTTGTAGAATTGTTACACCTCTTTGTTTATCCATTTGTTGTTTTCTTATTATGAATTCTTTTTATTTGAAATTTTCTATTAAATATATATTTATTAATAAAATAAGAAAAACATACTATGCATTGATAATTTAAAATAATTTTATATAGTAATCTAATAATAAATTATTATATATTTAAGATTGTTACCTTTTATAATAACTACAATAAAATTATATCAATATTGATTTGTGATTAAATAATAATGTAAAATTGTTTTATATTATTCCTGCATAACTATTAATCTCATAGAATAATCTCTTCACTTTAATCATTGGAATAGGATTTTCTTTCTTTTCTTCAATTTTAACTTAAATATCATTTATGTTATATTCTTTTTTCTAAAGGTGGTGGTAGTAGGCAGCAACACTGGTGGAACAACAATGGTAATGGTGGTAATGGTGACAATGGTAACTGTGACAATGATGTGAGGACAACAATAATAACAACAGTATTGATAGTGGTGGAGACAATGATAATAATAGACGGTGTTAGTAGTATCGCTAGCAGTAACCTCGATGGTGGTAACAATAGTTATAACTGTGGTTGTGAGGGTGGTGCGGAGATGAGGCTAACGCGACATTAATAGTGATGTTTATAATTAAGTTTTAATTTTAATAATTTATTATTTTAATATTGATCTAATGATTGTTATTAGTCATTCTCATGATCTTATATGAGCAAATATTTTCGTTAGAGTCATCTCTTATCTATATATATATATATGGTTTTAATTTTAACACTTTAATTTATATTTTAGTCATGTTTTGATTGTTAAATATTTTAACTTTTAAAATTATTGATAGGTGGATAGTGAATTTTTTTTGTGTCACATTTTTTTAAAAAATTTATGATGCTTAAATTTTTGTTTTTAAAAATTAAAAATAGGTAAATGATGATGATTAATTTTTATTTTTAATATTTTGTGAAATATATATATATATATATATATATATATATATATATATATATATATAATGTTAGTATAATAATAATTTAGTTAGTTTTAATTTTTTAATGAAGATTTGATTCTTTTTTAATTTTTAAAATGATATAGTATCTTATAAATACTTATATACTAATGCATCGAACAACTTTAAAACTATGTAAATGCTAATTAACATGTATATCAAAAAACAAAGAATTTATTGAACTTTAAACACTTATAACATAAGCTCCTAGTAAAAAGGACTTGTTAAATAAGATCTTAATTAAGATTTATTTTTCTAAACATGGTATTTGGTAAAATTATATGTTGAAATAATTTAGATATGAAATGACAAAAATAGACATATTTATATGATATTTTTATGTATTTTTAATTTAATTTATATTAATTAATAGAGTGATTAAAATATCTTAAATTATTTATAAAAAAAATTATACTATACCAAAAAGATGTTGAAGAATAATATAAAAAATAATAGAATAAATAATATAAATATTGTACTAGTTAAAATAAATAATATAATATAAAAATATAAAAAAAACATAAAAAATAAACATATAATCTATTAATATCCATATGTTGAAATATAATGCTCAAATAATAAAAAAAAAATATAAATAGTATAACGGTTAAGATAAATAGTGTAATATAAAAGATCTAAATAATAATAATAGTAATAATAAAAATAAAATAAATCTATATTTATTCTTATTAATATATTATGCAATAAAAGAGTACAATTTATTAAACTCTTCCTTATATAAAAGAAAAAGATAAAATAATAAAGTCACACCTTACAAGTAGAAGACAAAAAATAAAAAGTATAATAAAATCTTGTCTTACATACAAAAGAATAAAAAAATAAATTTAATAAATATTTTTAGGATAAAAAAGAATAAGATCATGTTTGAAAATTGATTCCAACTATTTTCTAACATTTTCATTAGCTTTTCAACTTATTTTGACCTAATTAGTAATGTTTGGTAAACAAGTATTTTTAGAAACTTATAGAATTTTTTTAAACACTATTTTAAGTAACATTTTTTAAAACGTCGGTTTTTAACTTCTAGTTTTTTATTTTAAAATAAGGTATAATTTTATTATATAGTTTAATTTAATCATTAAAATATTTATTTTGTTATTTTAGTATTATACTTCAAGATAGTAATAATGATAGATAATAAGTTTATTTTATTTTATTTTTTATTATATGTTAGATATTTTTTATATTACACGGTTTATTTTGACCATTATTTAGATACTGGTTTAAATAAATAATGTTATATAAAAATATTAAAAATTAATATAAAAACATATATCCTATCAATATAATTATCTTGAATTATAATGTTGGAATAATAAATAAATATTAGAAATAATATACTAGTTAAAATAAATAATGTAATATAAAAATAAAACAATATTATTATTTATTATTGCCAATATATTATGCAATAAAGAGTAAAAATAAAAAGAAATTTCTTATGTAAAAAAGTAAAAATAATTAAACCATGTCTTATATGTTAAAGAAGAAAAAAATACAAATATAATATAGTATAATCTTGTCTTATATAAAAGTAATAAAAAATTTAATAAAAAATTTAAAAAATGAAGAATAAATATAAAAAATTAGAAGTTAGAAGCTAGTAGATGAAATAACATAGTTGAAGTAATATATTACGTAACATCCCTTTTTTTTTTTTACCTTAGATGGATTTATTTAATTAAGATTTTTAAGGAGAATTAAATATTTATTAACGGACAAATTATGTCCGGAAAAAATTAGAAATAATTATTTTATGATTAAAATATAGTGAATAAATATTATCATTATTATTATTTATTTTAATCAATGCAGATATTTAACTTATTAATTAAACGATTTTAATTCTACTAATTGAATGTTTTATAAAATAGAAACTCTCGGGTTATTTAATAAGAAATTATTTTCATTAATTTAAAATCCATTAATTACTTAATTGAAATTAACTAGTGGGGCTGGCCGGTGGGTCAGAATTGACCCCACCCAATTAGAATATTAGATGGGGTAATTAGTTTACCCCAATTTGTGTTTTGCACGTCAGACGGCCAGACCTAGAAGAGAGAGAACGCAGAGCTGCAAAAGGAGGAGGAGCTAGGGTGTTCAGATCGTCCCAGAGTTGCATCAGATAATCATTGTTCTTCGCATCTAAGGTACGGGGGAGATTGGTTCGGTCATATAAAAATGTGGGAGGGTACGAATAGTGAGGGCAATCCCTAAGTCCCTCTAGGAACTAAATTCTCAAATTTGTTTGGTTATTATATTGTAAAAATATTTTAATCGGTAAAAAACAATTTGTCAATATATTCTGTGGTTTGATTAATGTCTTGTCCTAATGTGGTTTTTGTTGGGAAATCGTATGGTTAATTGTCCTAATTACTTGATTCTTGTGGTTGTTTATGGTTGTTCATGATTTGCGGCTCTTTTGTGCAATGATGAAATTGGGTGAAATTCAATGGTGTTTTATGTGCGTTTCTGTGCTTCCTGGTGAATGATTTATAATAATGATGGTTAAATTAATATGGTTGGGTATGATTGTGGACTGTGCGAATGATGTATAAATAAATCATGAGAATAATAGTTTGGATGAGAATGCATTGAGCATGGACATGAGATGCATGAGAAGCCAGACGTGGCTATAATACCCTGGCAATATGTGGTGTTTAACCGGGGGACTAATGATGGGAGACAATCATATTCATGGCCACAAGTGGTGTTTAACCATGCTGCACGCCGGCCATAGGTGGTGTTTAACGGTTGTGTGGAATGTCTTCGCACGAGCCATAGGTGGTGTTTAACTGTGCGACATACCGGCCCATATGGGGTGTTTAACGGTGTGACCATCATTAGTGATAACTAAGGGGATTGAGGAGGTTCACCCAATGGTGTGGAGTTCCGACTCGAGACTCTTAGGTGTGGTGATGAGCATATACATTGTGCGAGCATGTGCTTTTTGTAAACATGAATGAACTGTGATTGATTTTGAATGAATGAAATGTGATTGATTTTGAATGAATGAAATGTGATTGATATTGAATGAATGAAATGTGATTGATATATGAGCATCTCTTAACTATTAGTAATTGAGTACGGTAATGGGTGGGATTTGGGGCATTATCTACCTTTATATATGATTGAATGCGATTTCTCACCGTACTTTCTCTTGTTGTTTTCTTTTAGATAACGTTGAAGGCACTCATGGTACCAAGTTTTGAAAAGGCGGGGTTTTGCTCTGATTAGTGTGACATCGGGGTTCTAGAAGTTAGAATAGTTGCTCTCATAGTAGTTAATCCCAGATAGCAGAGTGGAGCGGCCGACCCCCGAACTAGGATAGCAGGATAGCGGATAGCGGGATAACCACTATTCTAATATTATATATATATATATATATATATATAAAAAAAGTATTAATATATATATATAAGCTCAAAAACATAAATATTACTCAATTTATAAACTAACAAGTATCATTAATAATAAAAATTCATTAAAGGATTAAAATTCAAATAGTAAAAACAAATAGTCAAAATGTCAAATACAATAACATCTAAAAAAAACAGAAACAGAAACAGCAAAACCAAGAACTGAAACAGAGCATGAGTTGTTGGAAACAGAGAAGGAAAAGGGATTCTGGTATAGGCAGAAAAAAAAAACTAAAAAAAAAATTAACTTCAAAGCTAGTGATCACCGAAGAAGAAGATCGACAATGCGTCGTCGAAGAAGGTCGTCGGAGAAGGCAAGACACTAAAACATAAAGGAAAAAACAGACCAGAGAAGGTAGAGGAGAAACAGGTTGAAATATTATTTAAACTAAAACCTAAAACACAAAAAAGTCAAAAATGCCCTCACTAACGTTTTAAACATGAGGGCATTTTTGACTTTTCCCCTTCATATGGACAATAGCGGCCGCTCCGCCGCGATTTCCCGCTATAGCGGCCGCTCCGCTCCGCCACTATCGTGGCCGCTACAGCCGCAACATTGAACTGCGCCGCTACGCAAGTTCTGTCGTGCCCTGTTACCGCTCCGCTCCGCTCCACCACTATAGCGGCCGCTATTGACTACTATGGTTGCTCTATGCCTTGATGTTTGAATGACTTATTTTAAAGATGATGAGGACTTTAGTTTTCTCAATTATAATGTTTAGATCTAAAACCTCCTTGAAAACTTTGTGCCTACCTTTTAATTATCATGTGAACCTTTTATCCTTAATATAATTGTGCTTTTTGGTTTTAACTATTACCCTGTCTTCATTTTATTACTTGATTATTTAATTTAAGTATTCGGGGTAGAAGGGTGTCACACCTAGTACTATTGTGCAGTGTCTCACAGACCTTAATTTCAAACGTAACTTTTTCACAATTAGTGTTAGCAGGTAAATTTCATTTATAACAGTAGATTGTTTTTATTATTTTTTATATTTTTTTGTCTTACAATTTCACAACCTTCTTAAAGGCATTTGAAAATAAATTACTTATCTTTATGTTTGTCTCTCTAACCAACAATTATCTCTTCAAAAATTTAAAAGAGTTACTTATTCATGAAAGCCATAAAACTTTAGAAAAGTCTAATGTGAAGTATTCATGTATGTACTAATTTAAGCATGGTATGAGTCTTTTCATGACTTTCTTCAAATTAATTTGTCTTTCTCTTTCACATTATACATTTAAGTTCTGAACACTTGAACCATGAGTGAACATCATGTACTATTGTATTAGTTTATAAAAAAGATGATAGTTACGTTCTTAGTACTATTGTGCAGTGTCTCACACACCTTAATTTCAAACACAACTTTTTCACAAATAGTGTTAGCAGGTAAATTTCATTTATAACAGTAGATTGTTTTTATTATTTTTTATATTTTTTTGTCTTAACAATTTCACAACCTTCTTAATTACGTCTCCTCTCAATTCTTTAGTATTGGGTTCAGCATTGCTAAATAACAAATTCTATATAGTACAATCTAATAGAAACTTGCATCATTAAAGAAGTGAAAAAATAATAGTAAATATAATGGTATTGTGGAAAAAACAAACTAATAGATAAAATTTTAAAAAGATAAAATAATAATAATAATAATAATAATAATAATAATAATAATAATAATAATAATAATAATAATAATAATAATAAGATACACTATGACTTTGAATATTTAAAATTATAAATAAATTAAAAATATCTTACTCATTAAAAAAAAACATAGTGAAAATCTAAGAAATAATGTCAAAATCTATGTAAAAGGTTATAAAATAATTCATTTTTAATATTTTCTTATTAAAAATACTTTTTATTTGTAAAGAATATTATAAAAACAAACTAACCCTTAATAATTTTCATCATAATGACAATGTTTATACAATTAAACATAAATATCACTTATCATTGAATTAAATTTTTTTATAAGTGTAAATTTAAATAAATAATAATTTATTAAAAATATCTGTTTTGTTTAAAGAAAAAAATTATATTTTACGAAAACAAGAAGTTAGGTGAATTTATTCTTATTTGACTATAACTAATTAATCAGATCATTTTATTTCAGAAGAGAAATAAGTTAGTTTAACTTTGAAATTTGATTTTTCCTAATAAAGACTCAATAATTATAATAAAAAAATATTTTAAACTTTAAGATAAAAATTACTTGTTTTACTTTATTAATTATTTTATTAAAATAAAATAAAAATGCATATAATAATATTTAGATTCAAATCAAATACTTTAATTTACATTTTGATAAAATAAAAAATTAATTAAATACATTTATTGTTTGACATTTTTATATTTAAAAGTAAAAGCGTCAAATGCTAAATATGGAGGTCAATATAGGTTCTAATATTTATATACATAATTAAAGAGTCGAATGAAATATGGAGATCAATATTCAAAAAGTTTTTCTGAACATATTGATATTGCTTGTTATTAATTTATTTCATTTTTTAATTCATTCTTTTAGATTTTGATCTAATCATTTTTTCAACAAATACTTAAATTTCCATTTAAATGAACGACAAAATTAATTTCTATTTATTTATTACCAAAAGGTACTAAAGGTCTTGAATTTTGTTTCCTATAAATTAGTGTCTTATCCAAAACCCACATATACTACAATTACACATTTCTCTCTCACACACAAACCACCTGAACAGAACGATGGCCAAAGCTTTAACATTATTATTGCTCTTAGTGAGCTTTTTCACTGTATTTGCCCAAAAGATTGAAATATTTCAACATAGTCCTCTTCATCCCCTAATTGCAACTCCACCACTCCACCACCACCACCATCACCACCATCATCATCATCGCCACCACCATTCTCCAGCTCATGCTCCTATTCCTTTAATAAAAACACCAGTTCAACCTCCTACCCACCAACCAGCTCACCCTCCACATCACAATCACCATTATCATCATTCTCCCGCTCATGCTCCTATTCCTTTAATAAAGACACCAACTCACCCTCCTACCTACCAACCAACCAACTCACCCTCCACATCACCACAACGATTATCATCATTCTCCCGTTCATGCTCCTATTCCTTCAAAAAAGACACCAGTTCACCCTCCTACTTACCAACCAGCTCACCCTCCACATCACAATTATCATTATCATCATTCTCCCGTCCATGCTCCTATTCCTTTAATAAAGATACCAATTCACCCTCCTACCGACCAACCAGCTCATGCTCCACATGACAACCATCATTACCACTCTCCAACTCCTATTCCTCTTTTTGTTGGGAAGACTCTAACTCACCATCATATTCACCCACCAGCTCACTCTCCACATCACCACCACCACCATCGACATCATCGCCACAATCGACATCATCACCAACACTCTCCGACTCCTTGTCCTATTCCTGTTGGGAATGCTCCAGTTCACCATCATATTCACTCACCAACTCACCCGCCACACCACCATGATCAACACCATGACCACCCTCTAATTACTACGACTCTTTTCTGATGCGAAGACCATAGATAATTATCATGAACATCACCTTTGTCACCACCATTGCCACCATCACCTCTCTTCAGGTCATACTCGAGTTTGCTTCTAAAAAAACTCAAGTTTTGTTTCCAACTCCTAATTTGGACACATTTGAGAACAAACGCCTTCAATAAATCTTTTGTTTAATGTTATATAAAACAATGAGTATTTTAGGAAAGGGTTATTTGCCTAAAGATGTACCAATGTGATTTTATATTTAAATTATATACAATAAGAATGTTTGTAATAGATTTTACATGTAATAAAAAAGTTAATTTAAAAATTATTGTACAAGTTTCAATTATCTATTTTATTTTTTTTATAAAAATTAAGTGCCGAAATATATTTTTATCCATAAAAATATGATAAAAATTTGTTAAATGTAGGCATTGAAATAAATAAATTCAAATTAGAACTAATAAAATAGAATATTCAAGTTTAATTCTTTAAAAAATTAGCTATAACATTTTTATAAGTGTTTATAAAAAAAGTAAAAATAATTTGTCAAATTAAATTGGAGCATTATTAAGAATAAAACTGAAATGCAACCCCACATATGCTTTTGGTGTTTCTATTTAATTAAAAGTAAAGTTGCACCACGATAACCCTCACAAAAAAAATTAGTATTAAAGGTTTTAGTAGATTACTGATGTAAATTCAAACTTTGGTTGAAAGAATAATATTAAAATGACTTGTGTTTGTCATATGACTTTTTACTTTTGCTGTTGACCGACAATTTAGTTTATTGATTATTTGAATCTTAAAATTAGTAAAGCAATAATTGTATTTTAGATTTTTTTTTGTCAATAGGCTTTGATTTAAAAACATTTTTTTGAAATAAAAAATGTACCTTAACAACTCAATTTTTTTCATTTTTTTTGTCGTATACAAATATAATTGTAACAGTCTTAAAAATCTTTTCGATGATTTTTGAAATTATGTACCAATTTATATACGAGAAAAATTCTTGTTTTAATTATACTTTCTAGTGATCAAGTCATTGATTTTAAAAACTATAATCTTTCTTGAACATAATTTGATATTACGTAGAATTTATATTTCACGAGCTTGACATTCAAAAAAGATCCTTGAATTTATACCAAGATTGGTGATGTATTTAAGATTAAAAAAAAATAAAGACTTAAATATGTTTTTAATATCTTAAATTTGACCCATTTTTGAATTTGGTCCTTCAAATTGAAGTCTCCCAATTCAAAAACTTGTTGGTTTTATTTCTTAATTTAAACGTTGTTAGAGGCTTTTCTAAAATAGTGAATGACGTTTGACTCATTATGTGTTTTCACATAATGACATTCACTAAGTGAGATGCTATTTATCATGTGAAGAAGTTATTAATGATATATATGTTGATGGACTAAAACTAGTAATTTTTTTTTGAAATTGGAAGACTAAAATATAAAAATTTTAATTTCAAGGATCAAATTAAAAAATGACCTAATTTTAAAGGACTAAAATCATATTTAAGAAAAAAAACGTAAAAAACATGTTGAAAAGTTCGTCCTTCGTATCCAATTTCTAAAAATGAATTGTTAAAAATAATTGACACTAATATTATTAAAACAAAAATGTGCAACTAAAGAAATGTTCACTAAACCACCAATGACAATTGTATTTAAAATTATTCATATTTTATATAAATTTTAGTATTTCTAAGTTTTTCATAAAACATACCATCATAAAGTATGTTTTAGAAGAATAATCTTGACAGTCTGAGAAAAGAAGGCAATCGCTAAAATTCATATAAAATTATAAAAAGAAAGATAACTTTTTTGGAGATTCCATCCAATGACCTTAATTATAAGCTTTCCAAAGACCAATTTTGTATCAAATATTCAAAATTCATATAAAAGAATCGTGAAATATACTCGTAGTGAGAATATGGTAGAATTACATTGTAAATTAAAAGGGTCTTCATTTTACATTTCAACCTCCAAACGTCTAGTTGAGTACATAATTTTTTTGTTATACTAACATTTCATTGGATTTATTTATATTGGACAAAAGATTTGGATGCTAAAGATAGTGTGAATGTCATAGATATAGAGGCAACTTTGTGGCACCGAAGACTTAGTCATATAATGAAAAATGGCTGAATTGTTTAAAAAGGATATGCTTCAGGATTGAAAAATGCAAAGTTGGACCACCATGATCAACATCATGACCACCCTCTACTACTTTTTTCTGATGAGAAGACCTTAGATAATCATCATGAACATCAGTTTTGTCACTACCATTGCCACCATCACCACTCTTTAGGTCATACTCGAGTTTCCTTCTCAAAAAACTCAAGTTTTGTTTCCAACTCCTAATTTGGACACATTTGAGAACAAACGCCTTCACTAAAACTTTTGTTTAGTGTTATATAAAACAATTAGTATTTTAGGAGAGGGTTATTTGCCTAAAGATCTACCAATGTGGTTTTATATTTAAATTATATACAATAAGAATGTTTGTAATAGATTTTACATATAATAAAGAAGTTAATTTAAAATTTATTGTACAAGTTTCAATTATCTATTTTATTTTTTTTTATAAAAATTAAGTGCCTAAATATATTTTTATCCATAAAAATATGACAAAAAATTGTTAAATGTAGACATTGAAATAAATAAATTCAAAATAGAACTAATAAAATAGAATATTCAAGTTTAATTATTTAAAAATTAGCTATAACTTATTTTTATAAGTGTTCATAAAAAAAAGTAAAAATAATTTGTCAAATTAAATTGGAGCATTATTAAGAATAAAACCGAAATGTAACCCCACATATCCTTTTGGTGTTTCTTTTTAATTAAAAGTAAAGTTTCACCACGATAACTCACACAGTAAAAATTAGTATTAAAGGTTTTTGTAGATTACTAATGTAAATTCAAACTTTGGTTGTAAGAATAAAATTAAAATGACTTGTTGTTTGTCGTATAACTTGTTGTTTGTCGTAGGTATTATTTTCTGTGGATTTTAAATTTGTATGAAATATTTTTTACAATTATTTATTTTCAAATAAATTCCTAGGAAACAAAAAAAATCTACGAAAATTTCTACCATTTTCTATCCGCAAAAAAAATTTCCTATGATTGTTGAAATGGTAGCAAAATTTGCAAGAAATTTCTACGGATATATTTTGGTAACAAAATCTATAGGAATTTCTTACAAATTATATTCTACAGCAAAATTCACACAAAATTCCTGCAAATTATTTTTCGTAGGAAAATTTGCAGGTAAATAGAATATTTCTAATAGTGGTGGCACCGAAGGCTTAGTCATATCAATGAAAAATAGCTAAATTGTTTAGCCAAAAAGGATATGCTTCAGGATTGAAAAATGCAAAGGTAGAGAAGTGCTTTCATTGCATGGCTAGTAAACAGACTAGAGTATCCTTTAAGAAGCATCCTTCCTCAAGGAAGTCAGAATTGCTAGAATTGGTGCATTTTGATGTTTGTGGCCCATTGAAGGTAAAGTCATTTAGTGGTTCACTTTATTTTGTTATCTTTATTGATGATTTTTCCAGGAAGTTTTTGGTCTATGTGACACCCTTCTACCCTGAATACTTAAATTAAAATAATCAAGTAATTAAGATGAAGACAGGGTAATAGTTAAAACCAAAAAGCACAATTGTATTAAGGATAAAAGGTCACATGATAATTAAAAGGTAGGCACAAAGTTTTCAAGGAGGTTTTAGATCTAAACATTATAATTGAGAAAACTAAAGTCATCATCATCTTTAAAATAAGTCATTCAAACATCAAGGCATAGAGCAACTATTCTAACTTCTAGAACTCTGATGTCACACTAATCAGAGCAAGACCCCACCTTTTCAAAACTTGACACCATGAGTGCCCTCAACGTTACCTAAAAGAAAACAACAAGAGAAAGTACAGTGAGAAATCGCATTCAATCATATATAAAGGCAGATAATGCCCCAAATCCCACCCATTACCGTACTCAATTACTAATAGTTAACAGATGCTCATATATCAATCACATTTTATTCATTCAAAATCAATCATAGTTCATTTATGTTTACAAAATGCACATGCTCGCACAATGTATATGTTCATCACCACACCTAAGAGTCTCGAGTCGGAATTCTACACCATGGGCGAACCTCCTCAATCCCCTTAGTTATCACTAATGATGGCCACACCGTTAAACACCCCGTATAGGCCGATGTGTCGCACAGTTAAACACCACCTATGGCCCGTGCGAAGACATTCCACACAACCGTTAAACACTACCTATGGCTGGCGTGCAACATGGTTAAACACCACCTGTGGCCCATGCATATGATTGTCCCCCATCATTAGTCCTCCTGTTAAACACCACATATGGCCAGGGTATTATAGCCACGTCTGGCTTCTCATGCATCTCACGCCTCTCATGTCCATGCATCCACACTCTTTTTCTCATGAATTATTTATAGATCATTCGCATAGTCCACAATCATACCCAACCATATTAATTTAACCATCATTATTATAAATCATTCATCAGGAAGCACAGAAACGCTCATAAAACACCATTGAATTTCACCCAGTTTCATCATTGAACACAAGAGCCTCAAATCATGAATAACCATAAACAACACAAGAATCAAGTAATTAGGGCAATTAATCATACAGTTTCCCAACAAAAATCACATTGGGACAAGACGTTAATCAGACCATAGAGCATATTGACAAATCTTTTCTACCGATTAAAATATTTTTAAAACATAATAATCAAACGAAAATGAGAATTTAGATCCTAAAGAGACTTAGGGATTGCCCTCACCACCCGTACACTCCCGCATTCATATATGATCAAACCCATCTCTCCCGTACCTTAGATGCGAAGAATAGTGATGATCTAATGCGGCTTTAGGACGGTCTGAACACCCTAGCTCCTCTTCCTTGCAGGTCGGCGTTCTCTCTCTTCTAGGTCTAGCTGTCTGATGCGTAAAACACTAATTAGGGTAAATTGATTATCCCCTGTCTAATATTCTAGCTAGGTTGGGTCAACCCTGACCCGCCCGTCAGTCTCCCCCGTTAATTCAATTAATTAAATTAATAAATGAAAATAATTTAGATAAAGCCTCATCAGTTTATTAAATCATTAACCCCTCTATTAAAATAAAATTGATAATAATAATAATAATGTAATTAATTTCTAAAAATAATTAAATAAATTTTAGGATGTTACAGTCTATACTTTGAAGTAAAAGGACCAAGTGTTAGAAGTTCAAACAATTCCAGATTTTGGTTGAGAGACAATTAGGCAAGAAGATAAAATGTATTCGTTCTCACAATGGTGGTGAGTATTGATGATCCTTTGATGTATATTGCAAGCAATAGGGTTGTTGGTGGTATGTGCTTCCAAACACTCTGATGAGAAAAAACAATAAGGGAGTGGAAAAAAAAGAGAGGGAAAAATTTTTGAATTTTAGAAAATCCTTCGCTAATATATACTTTATTTATTTTTTGACGTTTTTATTTTTGGCATTTCGGTCACTAATTCGGACGCAAAATGCAACCTATTTTGTCCTTTTCTATTATGTTTCTATTTTGGTCACTAATGTATATATATTGTTTAATTTTTGATGTTTTTATTTTCAATCGCTAAATTGGTCGCTACATTGTTCTTTATTTTTTGAATTTCAGTTGCTAATTTTGTCGCAAAATGCAATATATTTTGTCCTTTTCTATTCCATCACTAAATCTGTCGCTAATATATAAATTTTCTATTTTTGACATTTTTGTTTTCGGTCGCTAAATTGTTTTTTATTTTTATTTTCTAAATTTTCGGTCGTAAAATGCAACTATTTTATCTTTCTCTATTCCGTCGCTATTTTGGTTGCTAATATATATATATATATATATATATATATATATATATATATATATATATTATTATAATTATAATAGTACCAACAATAATAATAATAATAAGAACAATAAAAATAATAATAATAATAATAATAATAACAACAACAACAATAATAATAATAATAATAATAATAATATTATTATTATTATTATTATTATTATTATTATTATTATTATTATTATTATTATTATTATTATTATGATACGTTAAGGAGCTATTGCCGATTTGCCATCGCGGGTGTTCGATCATTGGCCAGGACATTCTTTTGACATGAGATTGGCTTCTAAATCTGATCTTGTTTCTTGATTTGAAGTTGACGTTTTGCGAATGTTCTTTTATACCCACATTGCAGAGATGATACATGGTGCATATGAAGGGTGGATTGTTGCTCTTGAAAAATATAATGATTTCATTGATGGTGAAGATTAAAGAATAAGTTCGAAGTTACAGAAAGGATTGAGATGAAATAATACGGTTTGATATTGCTAACCACAGTCACCAATTCTTTCATGTATTCGTTGTGGTAGGAGTATGCATGCACTATCGTGATGGCTTAATCTACCTAAGATGGAGAGATTATAAAGGTTGTTAGCTTGATAGTTAATCTTCTCTATGTTTGTATCTTTCTTTCTGTTGACCATCAATATTAACTTGGATGAGAAATGAATCAAGTATTCTTTGCTTTATCATACCCTACGTGGTTCTTTGTTGTGTTGGATGTATGAACATACAAACTTAGGTAGAGACAAAGGGTCGTCTATGCCATGGTGGTAGCACAAGGTTTTTGACATTTTACGTATGTCCCATTCATGTATGTTATTGATGGGCTTCACGGGACCAATTTAGTTCATGATCTTTCTCCTTTCATGATGCATGTGTTTGATCTAGTCACTTCTCGTTCTTCAAAAAGAGCTTCACTTGATGTATTTCGTTGGATCGCGCTATGGGATTGAAATAGATTAATAGATTAATGTTGTTAACTTGGTGCTGCATTGGTTTGCATGATGAAAAACCTACTGCGTTGTAAATGATATAGCAATTGTGTTGACGGTTGACAGATATTTTGAATAGAAATTCATTTCTCTCATTTCTGTTTATAACCTCAATGCTTGCAGAGTTACATGTTGTATCCCAGTTCTTGTGATCAAATATAAATTATCTACGCAATATAATTAATAATCTCATAATTTTTAGTTAATAGTAATATTCATAACAAAACGAAATAAAATTATCTAATTTTGTAATTAAAATACACTACAACAATAAATAAATAAGAACATAAAGCAATGTATATAGATATTAATTCTTAAACTATCAAAATTTTCTTTAATTTTATGAAGATTCTACACCATATTTACATGGAAATAAACCTCTATTATCTATTTTTTAATGAGTAGAACCAAAATAAAACGAAGCGAACCTTTTGTAAATGTTTGGTGCGTATAGATGAAAGTAGGAAATATAGAATAACAATGATATGTTTTATGTTTAGTAGTGTGTCATTTTACATATTTTGCGAAGCATGATTCTCCGAACCAAATAACAATAATTAAGTCCCTTTAGTAATAATTAATATGATTATATATTATTTATTTTCAACTCTCTTTGTTTTATTTTATTTTTAAAGGAATTTGAAAATAAATTACTTATCTTTATGTTTGTCTCTCTTGCCAACAATCACTTAAAAGTTACTTATTCATGAAAGCCATAAAACTTTGCAAAAGTCTAATGTGAAGTGTTCATGTATGTACTAATTTAAGCATGGTACGAGCCTTTTCATGACTTTCTTCAAATTATTTTTTGTCTTTCTCTTTCACATTATATATTTAAGTTCTGAACACTTGAACCATGAGTAAACATCATGTACTATTGCATTAGTTTATAAAAAAGATGATAGTTACGTTCCTTGTACTATTGAGCAGTGTCTTACACACCTCAATTTCAAATGTAACTTTTTCACAATTAGTGTTAGCAGGTAAATTTCATTTATGAGAATAGATTATTTTTATTATTTTTTACATTTTTTTCTCTTAACAATTTCACAACCTTCTTAATTACGTCTCCTCTCAATTCTTTAGTAATAACAAATTCTATATAGTACAATCTAATAGAAACTTGCATCATTAAAGAAGTGAAAAAATAATAATAAATATAATGGTATTGTAGAAAAAACAAACTAATAGATAAAATTTTAAAAAGATAAAATAATAATAATAAAAAAAAAATAATAATAGTAGTAGTAGGATAAACTATGATTTTGAATATTTAATATTATAAATAAATTAAAAATATCTTACTCATTACAAAACAACATAGTCAAAATGTACGAAATAATGTCAAAATCTACGTAAAAGGTTATAAAATAATTCATTTTTAATATTTTCTTATTAAAAATACTTTTTATTTGTAAAGAATATTATAAAAACAAACAACCCATAATAATTTTAATCATAATGACAATGTTTATACAATTAAACATAAATATCACTTATCATTGAATTAAATTTTTTTATAAGTGTAAATTTAAAAACATAATAATTTATTAAAAATATCTATTTTGTTTAAAGAAAAAAATTATGTTTTACGAAAACAAGAATTTAGGTGAAGTTGTTCTTATTTGACTATAACTAATTAATCAGATCATTTTATTTCAAAAGAGAAATAAGTTAGTTTAACTTTGAAATTTGATTTTTCCTAATAAAGACTCAAAAATTATAATAAAAAAATATTTCAAATTTTAAGATAAAAATTACTTGTTTTACTTTATTAATTATTTTAGTAAAATAAAATAAAAATGCATATAATAATATTTAGATTCAAATCAAATACTTTAATTTACATTTTGATAAAATAAAAAATTAATTAAATACATTTATTGTTGGACATTTTTTATATTCTAAAGTAAAGCGTCAAATGCTACATATGGAGGTCAACATAAGTTTCTAATATTTATATACATAATTAAAGAGTCGAATGAAATATGGAGATCAATATTCAAAAAGTTTTTCTGAACATTTTGATATTGCTTGTTATTAATTTATTTCATTTTTTAATTCATTCTTTTAGATTTTGACCTAATCATTTTTTCAACAAATACTTAAATTTCCATTTAAATGAAAGACAGAATTAATTTCTATTTATTTATTACCAAAAGTTACTAAAAGTCTTGAATTTTGTTTCCTATAAATTAGTGTCTTATCCAAAACCCACATATACTACAATTACATATATTACAATTACATATTTCTCTCACACACACAAACCACCTAAAAAGAACCATGGCCAAAGCTTTAATATTATTATTGTTCTTAGTGAGCTTTTTCACTGTATTTGCCCAAGAGATTGAAAATTTTCAACATAGTCCTCTTCATCCGCTAATTGCAACTCCACCACTCCACCACCACCACCAAGATAAGGACCACCACCACCATCACCACCATCATCATCACCGCCACCACCATTCTCCAGCTCATGCTCCTATTCCTTTAATAAAAACACCACTTCACCCTCCTACCTACCAACCAGCTCACCCTCCACATCACCACAACGATTATCATCATTCTCCCGCTCGTGCTCCTATTCCTTCAAAAAAGACAGCAGTTCACCCTCCTACTTACCAACCAGCTCGCCCACCACATCACAATTATCATTATCATCATTCTCCCGCCCATGCTCCTATTCCTTTCATAAAGACACCAATTCACCCTCCTGCCGACCAATCAGCTCATGCTCCACATGACAACCATCATTACCACTCTCCAACTCCTATTCCTCTTTTTGTTGGGAAGACTCTAACTCACCATCATATTCACCCACCAGCTCACTCTCCACATCACCACCATCGACATCATCGCCACAATCGACATCATCACCAACACTCTCCGACTCCTTGTCCTATTCCTGTTGGGAATGCTCCAGTTCACCATCATATTCACTCACCAACTCACCCGCCACACCACCATGATCAACACCATGACCACCCTCTAATTACTACGACTCTTTTCTTATGCGAAGACCTTAGATAATTATCATGAACATCACCTTTGTCACCACCATTGCCACCATCACCTCTCTTCAGGTCATACTCGAGTTTGCTTCTAATAAAACTCAAGTTTTGTTTCCAACTCCTAATTTGGACACATTTGAGAACAAACGCCTTCAATAAATCTTTTGTTTAATGTTATAGAAAACAATGAGTATTTTAGGAAAGGGTTATTTGCCTAAAGATGTACCAATGTGATTTTATATTTAAATTATATACAATAAGAATGTTTGTAATAGATTTTACATGTAATAAAAAAGTTAATTTAAAAATTATTGTACAAGTTTCAATTATCTATTTTATTTTTTTTATAAAAATTAAGTGCCGAAATATATTTTTATCCATAAAAATATGACAAAAATTTGTTAAATGTAGGCATTGAAATAAATAAATTCAAATTAGAACTAATAAAATAGAATATTCAAGTTTAATTCTTTAAAATATTAGCTATAACTTATTTTTATAAGTGTTTATAAAAAAAGTAAAAATAATTTGTCAAATTAAATTGGAGTATTATTAAGAATAAAACCGAAATGTAACCCCATATATGCTTTTGGTGTTTCTATTTAATTAAAAGTAAAGTTTCACCACGATAACCCACACAATAAAAATTAGTATTAAAGGTTTTAGTAGATTACTTATGTAAATTCAAACTTTGATTGAAAGAATAATATTAAAATGACTTGTTGTTTGTCGTATGACTTTTACATTTGTTGTTGACCGACAATTTAGTTTATTGATTAGTTGAATCTTAATATTAGTAAAGCAATAATTGTATTTTAGATTTTTTTTGTCAATAGGCTTTGATTTAAAAACATTTTTTGAAATAAAAAATGTACCTTAACAACTCAATTTTTTTCATTTTTTTTGTCGCATACAAATATAATTGTAACAGTCTTAAAAATCTTTTCGATGATTTATGAAATTATGTACCAATTTATATACGAGAAAAATTCTTGTTTTAATTATAATTTCTAGTAATCAAATCATTGATTTTAAAAACTATAATCTTTCTTGAAGATAATTTGATATTACGTAGAATTTATATTTCACGGGCTTGACATTCAAAAAAGATCCTTGAATTTATACCAGGATTGGTGATGTATTAAAGATTAAAAAAAATAAAGACTTAAATATGTTTTTAATATCTTAAATTTGACCCATTTTTGAATTTGGTCCTTCAAATTAAAGTCTTCCAATTCAAAAAATTGTTGGTTTTATTTCTTAATTTAAACGTTGTTAGAGGCTTTTCTAAAATAGTGAATGACGTTTGACTCATTATGTGTTTTTACATAATGACATTCACTAAGTGAGATGTTATTTATCATGTGAAGAAGTTATTAATGATATATATGTTGATGGACTAACACTAGTAATTTTTTTGAAATTGGAAGACTAAAATATAAAAATTTTAATTTCAAGGATCAAATTAAAAATGACCTAAATTTAAAGGACTAAAATCATATTTAAGAAAAAAAAAAGTAAAATACATGTTAAAAAGTTCGTCCTTCATATCCAAGTTCTAAAAATGAATTGTTAAAAATAATTGACACTAAAATTATTAAAAAAGATAAATGTGCAACTAAAGAAATGTTCACTAAAACACCAATGACAAATGTATTTAAAATTATTCATATTTTATATAAATTTTAGTATTTCTAAGTTTTTTATAAAACATACCATTATAAAGTATGTTTTAGAAGAATAATCTTGACAGTCCGAGAAAAGAAGGCAATTGCTAAAATTCATATAAAATTAAAAAAAGAAAGACAACTTTTTCGGAGATTCCATCCAATGACCTTAATTGTAAGCTTTCCAAAGACGAATTTTGTATCAAATATTCAAAATTCATATAAAAGAATCGTGAAACATACTCGTAGTGAGAGTATTGTAGAATAACATTGTAAATTAAAAGGGTCTTCATTTTACATTTCAACCTCCAAACGTCTAGTTGAGTACATAATTTTTTGTTATACTAACATTTCATTGGATTTATTTATAATGGACAAAAAGGTTTGGTTGCTAAAGATAGTGTTAATTTCATAGATATAGAGGCAACTTTGTGGCACCGAAGACTTAGTCATATCAATGAAAAATGGCTGAATTGTTTAGCCAAAAAGGATATGCTTCGGGATTGAAAAATGCAAAGTTGGACCACCATGATCAACACCATGACCACCCTCTAATTGCTACTACTTTTTTCTGATGATAAGACCTTAGATAATCATCATGAACATCACCTTTGTCACCATCGTTGCCACCATCACCACTTTTTAGGTCATACTCAAGTTTCCTTCTCAAAAAACTCAAGTTTTGTTTCCAACTCCTAATTTGGACACATTTGAGAACAAACGCCTTCAATAAATCTTTTGTTTAATGTTATATAAAACAATGAGTATTTTAGGAGAGGGTTATTTGCCTAAAGATGTACCAATGTGGTTTTATATTTAAATTATATACAATAAGAATGTTTGTAATAGATTTTACATATAATAAAGAAGTTAATTTAAAAACTATTGTACAAGTTTCAATTATCTATTTTATTGTTTTTTATAAAAACGAAGTGCCTAAATATATTTTTATCCATAAAAATATGACAAAATTATTAAACGTAAACATTGAAATAAATAAATTCAAAATAAAACTAATAAAATAGAATATTCAAGTTTAATTCTTTAAAAATTAGCTATAACTTATTTTTATAAGTGTTCATAAAAAAAAGTAAAAATAATTTGTCAAATTAAATTGAAGCATTATTAAGAATAAAACCGAAATGTATCCCCACATATGATTTTGATGTTTCTTTTTAATTAAAAGTAAAGTTTCCCCACAATAACTCACACAATAAAAATTAGTATTAAAGGTTTTTGTAGATTACTGATGTAAATTCAAACTTTGGTTGTAAGAATAAAATTAAAATGACTTGTTGTCTGTCGTATAACTTGTTGTTTGTCGTATAACTTGTTGTTTGTCGTAGGTATTATTTTATTTGGATTTTAAATTTGTATGAAATATTTTTTGCAATTATTTATTTTCAAATAAAATCCTAGGAAACAAAAAAACATCTACGAAAATTTCTAACATTTTCTATCCACAAAAAAAAAATTCTTATAATTGTTGAAATGGTAGCAAAATTTGCAAGAAATTTCTACAGATATATTTTGGTAACAAAATCTATAGGAATTTCTTACAAATTATATTCTTCAGCAAAATTCACACAAAATTCCTGCAAATTATTTTTCTAAGAAAATTTCGCAAGTAATTAAAATATTTCTAATAGTGATGACACCGAAGGCTTAGTCATATCAATGAAAAATGGCTAAATTGTTTAGCCAAAAAGGATATGCTTCAGGATTGAAAAATACGAAGTTGGAAAAACAAGAGAGGGAAAAATTTTCGAAATTTTGAAAATCCTTCGCTAATAGAACTTTCTTTATTTTTTTGACGTTTTTATTTTTGGCATTTCGGTCGCTAATTCGAATGCAAAATGCAACCTATTTTGTCGTTTTCTATTTTGTTGCTATTTTGGTCGCTAATCTATATATATCTTTTAATTTTTGACGTTTTTATTTTCAATCGCTAGTTTTGTTGCAAAATGCAATATTTTTGTCCTTTTCTATTCCATCACTAAATCGGTCACCAATATATAAATTTTTTATTTTTGACATTTTTGTTTTCGGTCGCTAAATTGTTTTTTATTTTTATTTTCTAAATTTCGGTCGTAAAATGCAACTTTTTTGTCTTTCTCTATTCTGTCGCTATTTTGGTTGCTAATATATATATATATATATTTACATTTTTAATTTCAATCGCTAAATTGTTTTTCTATTTGTCTATGTTTTGGACTTAAGTCGCAAAATGAAACGTTCGTGTCCTTTGCTATTCTATCTCTATTTCGGTCGCTAATCATTCATTTTATTTTATTATTTTTTGATGTTATCATTTTGGTCGCTAAATTCCGTCGCTAAAATTACTTTTTTTGTAGTACAATAATAATGATGATGATGATAATAGTAATAATAATAATAGTAATAGTAACGATGATGATGATGATGATGATGACGACAATGACAACGACGACAACGATGATGATAACGACGATGACGACAATGAAGATGATGACAATGACGACAATGAAGATGATGACAATGACGACAATGAAGATGATGACAACAACGACAATGACGACAATAGTAATAATAACAATAATAATAATAATAATAATAATAATAATAATAATAATAATAATAATTATTATTATTATTATTATTATAATACCAACAATAATAATAATAAGAACAATAAAAATAAAATAATAATAATAATAATAATAACAACAATAATAATAATAATAATAATAATAATAATAATAATAATAATAATAATAATAATAATATTATTATTATTATTATTATTATTATTATTATTATTATTATTATGATACGTTAAGGAGCTATTGCCGATTTGCCATCGTGGGTGTTCGATCATTGGCCAGGACATTCTTTTGACATGAGATTTGCTTCTAAATCTGATCTTGTTTCTTGATTTGAAGTTGTCGTTTTGCAAATGTTCTTTTATACCCACATTGCAAAGATGATACATGGTGCATATGAAGGTTGGATTGCTGCTCTTGAAAAATATAATGATTTCATTGATGGTGAAGATTAAAGAATAAGTTCGAAGTTACAGAAAGGATTAAGATGAAATAATAGGGTTTGATATTGCTGACCACAGTCACCAGTTCTTTCATGTATTGGTTATGGCAGGAGCATACATGTACTATCGTGATGGCTTAATCTACCTAAGATGGAGGGACTATAAACGTTGTTAGTAGTATTCATTACACAACAAAATAAAATTATCTAATTTTGTAATTAAAATACACTACAACAATAAATAAATAAGAACATAAAACAATGTATATAGATATTAATTCTTAAACTATCAATTTTTTTTTTAATTTTATGACGATTCTACACCATATTTACATGGAAATAAACCTCTACTATCTAATTTTTAATGAGTAGAACCAAAATAAAACGAAGCGAACCTTTGGTAAATGTTTGGTGCGTATAGATGAAAGTAGGAAATATAGAATAACAATGATATGTTTTATGTTTAGTAGTGTGTCATTTTACATATTTTGCGATACATGATTCTTCGAAACAAATAAGTCCCTTTAGTAGTAATTAATATGATTACTTATTATTTAATTTAAACTCTCTTTGTTTTATTTTATTTTTAAAGGCATTTGAAAATAAATTACTTATCTTTATGTTTGTCTCTCTGACCAACAATTATCTCTTCAAAAATTTAAAAGAGTTACTTATTCATGAAAGCCATAAAACTTTAGAAAAGTCTAATGTGAAGTGTTCATGTATGTACTAATTTAAGCATGGTATGAGTCTTTTCATGACTTTCTTCAAATTAATTTGTCTTTCTCTTTCACATTATACATTTAAGTTCTGAACACTTGAACCATGAGTGAACATCATGTACTATTGTATTAGTTTATAAAAAAGATGATAGTTACGTTCTTAGTACTATTGTGGAGTGTCTCACACACCTTAATTTCAAACGCAACTTTTTCACAAATAGTGTTAGCAGGTAAATTTCATTTATAACAATAGATTGTTTTTATTATTTTTTATATTTTTTTGTCTTAACAATTTCACAACCTTCTTAATTACGTCTCCTCTCAATTCTTTAGTATTGGGTTCAGCATTGCTAAATAACAAATTCTATATAGTACAATCTAATAGAAACTTGCATCATTAAAGAAGTGAATAAATAATAATAAATATAATGGTATTGTGGAAAAAACAAACTAATAGATAAAATTTTAAAAAGGAAAAATAATAATAATAATAATAATAATAATAATAATAATAATAATAATAATAATAATAATAATAATAATAATAATAATAATAATAATAATAATAATAATAATAGTAAGATACACTATGATTTTGAATATTTAAAATTATAAATAAATTAAAAATATCTTACTCATTACAAAACAACATAGTCAAAATGTACGAAATAATGACAATGTTTATACAATTAAACATAAATATCACTTATCATTGAATTAATTTTTTTTATAAGTGTAAATTTAAATACATATAATTTATTAAAAATATCTATTTTGTTTAAAGAAAAAAATTATATTTTACGAAATCAACAAGTTAGGTGAATTTATTCTTATTTGACTATAACTAATTAATGAGATCATTTTATTCCAGAAGAGAAATAAGTAAGTTTAAGATATTTCAAATAAAGACTCAATAATTATAAAAAAATATTTCAAATTTTAAGATTAAAATTACTTGTTTTACTTTATTAATTATTTTATTAAAATAAAATAAAAATGCATATAATAATATTTAGATTCAAATCAAATACTTTAATTTACATTTTGATAAAATAAAAAATTAATTAAATACATTTATTGTTTGACATTTTTTATATTCAAAAGTAAAGCGTCAAATGCTAAATATGGAGGTCAAGAAGTGTTTCTAATATTTATATACATAATTAAAGAGTCGAATGAAATATGGAGATCAATATTCAAAAAGTTTTTCTGAACATATTGATATTGCTTGTTATTAATTTATTCCATTTTTTAATTCATTCTTTTAGATTTTGACCTAATCATTTTTTCAACAAATACTTAAATTTCCATTTAACTGAAAGACAAAATTAATTTCAATTTATTTATTACCAAAAGTTACTAAAAGTCTTGAATTTTGTTTCCTATAAATTAGTGTCTTATCCAAAACCCACATATACTACAATTACATATTTCTCTCTCACACACAAACCATCTGAACAGAACCATGGCCAAAGCTTTAACATTATTATTGCTCTTACTGAACTTTTTCACTGTATTTGCCCAAGAGATTGAAATATTTCAACACAGTCCTCTTCATCCCCTAATTGCAACTCCACCACTCCACCACCACCACCAAGACAAGGACCACCACCACCATCACCACCATCATCATCACTGCCACCACCATTCTCCAGCTCATGCTCCTATTCCTTTAATAAAAACACCAATTCAATCTCCTACCCACAAACCAGCTCACCCTCCACATCACAATCACCATTATCATCATTCTCCCGCTCATGCTCCTATTCCTTTAATAAAGACACCAGTTCACCCTTCTACCTACCAACCAGCTCACCCTCCACATCACCACAACAATTATCATCATTCTCCCGCTCGTGCTCTATTCCTTCAAAAAAAGACTCCAATTCACCCTCCTTCTTACCAACCAACTCACCCTCCACATCACAATTATCATTATCATCATTCTCCCGCTCATGCTCCTATTCCTTTAATAAAGACACCAATTCACCCTCCTATTGACCAACCAGCTCATGCTCCACATCACAACCATCATTACCACTCTCCAACTCCTATTCCTCTTTTTGTTGGGAAGACTCTAACTCACCATCATATTCACCCACCAGCTCACTCTCCACATCACCACCACCACCATCGACATCATCGCCACAATCGACATCATCACCAACACTCTCCGACTCCTTGTCCAATTCCTGTTAGAAATGCTCCAACTCACCATTATATTCACTCACCAACTCACCCGCCACACCACCATGATCAACACCATGGCCACCCTCTAATTGTTACTACTCTTTTCTGATGAGAAGACCTTAGATAATTATCATGAACATCACCTTTGTCACCACCATTGCTACCATCACCTCTCTTCAGGTCATACTCGAGTTTCCTTCTAAAAAAACTCAAGTTTTGTTTCCAACTCCTAATTTGGACACATTTGAGAACAAACGCCTTCAATAAATCTTTTGTTTAATGTTATATAAAACAATGAGTATTTTAGGAGAGGGTTATTTGCCTAAAGATGTACCAATGTGATTTTATATTTAAATTATATACAATAAGAATGTTTGTAATAGATTTTACATGTAATAAAGAAGTTAATTTAAAAATTATTATACAAGTTTCAATTATCTATTTTATTTTTTTATAAAAATTAAGTGTCGAAATATATTTTTATCCATAAAAATATAACAAAAAATTGTTAAATGTAGGCATTGAAATAAATAAATACAAATTAGAACTACTAAAATAGAATATTAAAGTTTAATTCTTTAAAAAAATTAGCTATAACTTATTTTTATAAGTGTTTATAAAAAAAGTAAAAATAATTTGTCAAATTAAATTGGAGCATTATTAAGAATAAAACCAAAATGTAACCCCACATATGCATTTGGTGTTTCTATTTAATTAAAAGTAAAGTTTCACCACGATAACCCACACAGTAAAAATTAGTATTAAAGGTTTTAGTAGATTACTGATGTAAATTCAAACTTTGGTTGAAAGAATAATATTAAAATGACTTGTTGTTTGTCGTATGACTTTTTACTTTTGTTGTTGACCGACAATTTAGTTTATTGATTATTTTTGTCAATAGGCTTTGATTTAAAAACATTTTTTTGAAATAAAAAATGTACCTGAACAACTTAATTTTTTTCATTTTTTATATTTTTTGTCGCATGCAAATATAGTTGTAACACTCTTAAAAATCTTTTCGATGATTTATGAAATTATGTACCAATTTATATACGAGAAAAATTCTTGTTTTAGTTATACTTTCAAGTGATGAAGTTATTGATTTTAAAAACTATAATCTTTCTTGAAGATAATTTGATATTACGTAGAATTTATATTTCACGAGCTTGACATTCAAAATAGATCCTTTAATTTATACCAAGATTGGTGATGTATTTAAGATTAAAAAAAATAAAGACTTAAATATGTTTTTAATATCTTAAATTTGATCCATTTTTGAATTTGATCATTCAAATTAAAGTCTCGCAATTCAAAAAATTGTTGGTTTTATTTCTTAATGTAAACGTTGTTAGAGGCTTTTCTAAAATAGTAAATGACGTTTGACTCATTATGTGTTTTCACTTAATGACATTCACTTAGTGAGATGCTATTTATCATGTGAAGAAGTTATTAATGATATATATGTTGATAGACTAAAACTAGTAATTTTTTTGAAATTGGAAGACTAAAACATAAAAATTTTAATTTCAAGGATCAAATTAAAAAATGACCTAATTTTAAAGGGCTAAAATCATATTCAAGAAAAAAGTAAAATACATGTTAAAAAGTTCGTCCTTTAAAAATGAATTGTTAAAAATAATTGACACTAATATTATTAAAACAAAAATGTGCAACTAAAGAGATGTTCACTAAAACACCAATGACAAATGTATTTAAAATTATTCATTTTATATATAAGTTTTAGTATTTTTTAGTTTTTCATAAAACATACCATCATAAAGTATGTTTTAGAAGAATAATCTTGACAGTCCGAGAAAAGAAGGTAATCGCTAAATTTCATATAAAATTATAAGAAGAAAGAACTTTTTGGGAGATTCCATCCAATGACCTTAATTGTAAGCTTTCCAAAGACCAATTTTGTATCAAATATTCAAAATTCATATAAATGAATCGTGAAACATACTCATAGTGAGAGGATGGTAGAATAACATTGTAAATTAAAAGGGTCTTCATTTTACATTTCAACCTTCAAACGTCTAGTTGAGTACATAATTTTTTGTTATGCTAACATTTCATTGGATTTATTTGTATTGGACAAAAGATTTGGTTGCTAAAGATAGTGTGAATGTCATAGATATAGAGACACCTTTGTGGCACCAAAGGCTTAGTCATATCAATGAAAATGGCTGAATTGTTTAGCCAAAAAGGATATGCTTCCAGGATTGAAAAATGAAAAGTTGGAGAAGTGTTTTCATTGGATTTCTATTAGATAGACTAGAGTATCCTTTAAGAAGCATTTTCCCTCAAGGAAGTCAGAATTGCTAGAATTGGTACATTTTGATGTTTGTGGCCCATTAAAGGTAAAGTCATTTAGTGGTGCACTTTATTTTGTTATCTTTATTGATGATTTTTCTAGGAAGTTTTTGGTCTATACTTTGAAGTCAAAGGACCAAGTGTTAGAAGTTCAAACAATTCCAAGTTTTGGTTATGAGACAATTAGGCAAGAAGTTGAAATGTATTCGTTCTCATAATGGTGGTGAGTATTGTTGACCCTTTGATGTATATTGCAAGCAATAGGGTTGTTGATGATATTTGCTTGCAAACACTCTAATGAGAAAAATCAATAAGGGAGTGGAAAAAAAATAGAGGGAAAAACTTTCGAATTTTTGAAAATCGTTTGCTAATATATACTTTTTTTTTTTTTTTTTTGACATTTTTATTTTTGGTATTTAGATCGCAAAATGCAACCTTTGTTGTCCTTTTCTATTCCATCGCTACTTTGGTCGCTAATGTATATATATTTTTTAATTTTGACGTTTTCATTTTTGATCGCTAAATTGGTCTCTACATTGTCCATTATCTTCTGAATTTCAGTCGCTAATTCTGTCGCAAAATGCAATATTTTTGTCCTTTTTTATTCCGTCACTAAATCGGCCGCTAATATATACAATTTTTGGACATTGTTGATTTCGGTTGCTAAATCGGTCACTAAATTATTTTTTATTTTTTATTTTCTAAATTTCGGTCGCAAAATGCAACCTTTTTGTCTTTTTCTATTCTGTCGCTATTTTGGTTGCTAATATATTTTTTTTTTATTTTTTACGTTTTTTACTTTTAGTCGCTAAATTGTTTTTCTATTTTTTCTATTTTCTGAACTTTGGTCGCAAAATGAAACGTTTTTGTCCTTTGCTGTTTTGTCGCTATTTCAGTCGCTAATCGTTCGTTTTATTTTATTATTTTTTGATGTTATCATTTCGGTCACTACTTTTTTAAAAAAATATATATTCACTTTTGGTCGCTAAATTCTGTTGCTAAAATTCCTTTTTTTGTAGTACAATAATAATGATGATGATGATAATAGTAATAATAATAGTAATAATAATAGTAATAATAGTAATAGTAATAATAATAGTAATAGTAACGATGATGATGATGATGATGACGACAATGACAACGACGACAACGATGATGATAACGATGATGACGACAATGAATATGATGACAACGACGACAATGACGACAATAGTAATAATAACAGTAATAATAATAATAATAATAATAATAATAATAATAATAATAATAATATTATTATTATTATTATTATTATTATTATTATTATTATTATTATTATTATTATTTATTATTATTATTATTATTATTATTATTATTTATTATTATTATTATTATTATTATTATTATTATATACCAACAATAATAATAAGAACAACAACAATAATAATAATAATATTATAATATTATTATTATTATTATTATTATTATTATTATTATTATTATTATTATTATTATTATTATTATTATTATTATGATACGTGAAGGAGCTATTGCCGATTTGCCATCGCAGGTGTTCGATCATTGGCCAGAACATTCTTTTGACATGAGATTGGCTTCTAAATCTGATCTTGTTTCTTGATTTGAAGTTGACGTTTTGTGAATGTTCCTTTATACCCACATTGTAGAGATGATACATGGTGCATATGAAGGGTGGATTGATGCTCCAGAAAAATATAATGATTTCATTTATGGTAAAGATGAAAGAATAAGTTCAAAGTTACATAAGGGATTGAGATGAAAGAATAGGGTTTGATATTGTTGACCACAGTCACCAACACTTTCATGTATTGGTTGTGGCAGGAGAATACATGCACTATCGTGATGGCGTAATCTACCTAAGATGGAGAGATTATAAAGGTTGTTAGCTTAATAGTGAATCTTCTCTATGTTCCTATCTTTCTTTCTGTTAACCATCAATATTAACTTGGATGAAAAATGAATCAAGTGTACTTTGCTCTATCATACTGATGAGTCGCAGATTATGCATCTTTTATAGACCTAAGAAGGGTGGTTGTAAGATTATTTTGTGCTTAAGGATTGTTTGTTAGCTGAGATTCATATTATGAACCTAAAAATAGAAAAAATACAAATCTGTACTAAATTGAAGGTCTTATCTAATAAAAAGTTTCCTTCCCTTCTTATGTAGGACTGAGCCAAGTTCACATCAGCCACGAGAGTCGTCCCAGCTGAGGCCAACTCCGTCTCGACTAGGCCAGGCCTTGCAGCCCAGCAGCTCACGGTAGGCACAACCCAATAAGGATGGCCCAATGACACTATCCATGTTAGCTATCCAGCTTAGAGGCCACCTCAACTCCAGATGCCATGTCACTCCTGGAGAAAAGAGTGACACAAGCTACGCAAGGGTAGAATAGGAAATTCACTTTTGTAATTTTGTTAGGCGTCGTAATTCGCACGCTCTTGTATATATATGAGTAGTTGTGTACATTTTAAGGGTCTTTGAATTCACACTCTACGCATTGTCATCATTTTCATTATCTCGCTCTCATTTTCCTCCATCTACGATGGTGCACGATGCTGCATTGGTGTTTCTCTCGATCAAAGAAGTGCAGGTCTGACACTAGGAAGTCGAAGTCTGTCAGAGGGGACCGATTTGGATTCCAACGCGCTCTGGTGGATCTAATCCTCAGCGCTCAGGCTACTGGAGGTGAACTACCACCATCAACCATGGTGATCATCATGGAAGATGGATCCATCTGAATTCAGACCACTGTGTTTGTACTCTATTTTCTATTAATCAATTTCATTCTGCATTTCTCATTTCTATTCCTTTCCTCTTCTTTAACTTGCAGATTGAATTGCGATTGCATTTAAACGTGAACAATGTTAAGCTAAGCCGATCGAAACTGGTTTAACTAATTCAGTAGGTAATCAACTAATGATTGTTAATTAAGAACCTAAAATCATCTCTGAACTTAATCCCTACCAACTGATGAAGTAGCAATTGCGTAATTCCTCGGTATGGCAATGAACAAACCTTTAGTGATCATCATAAGAATTCCCAAAGATGATATGGACTATGAATGGGAGTAAGGAAATTGAATTGGACTTGGACTAATAGAACTGAACATGAGCACAGTTATATAATAATAATAATAGTAATATTAGTAGCATTAGTATATTTTCAATGCATTCATAGTTTTAGTTTATTTTCTGCTTTACTCGCATTCAAAACCCCCTCATTTACTGCTTTCCAAGTACCGAAACAGAGTCGATCCAACTCTATTGCGTCTGTTTGCACTTGACCGAGACAAAGCTTGATAAATCTCTACCGAGACCATATCGGCTCAGTCTCTGTCGAGAGCAACTCGGCTAGTGGCCGAGACGAGTCAATACTCTACATCGTAGATTCTACATCATTTCGCTTCACACTAAATCACAATTAAGCACACTATGTCCTTGAGAAAATTCGACCTAGGGTTGACTATACTATAGTTAGCTTTAGTTATTTGATGCACGTTAAGACGACTAAAAACAAGCTTATCAAATTGGCGTCATTGCCGAGGACACAAGTTTTTTTATGTTTTGGTGTGCCAAGCTAAGTGAAGTCGAATCCTGAGTCTGTAGAGTGTGTCTGTTGAGTAAGTCTATTGAGTCTTTGAAATTGTCTATATCTGTTTCTACTTGAGTAATAAAGCATGCTGAGTGTTTGTTAATTTTTCTGCGTGAATTCACCGCCCAAAAAAAGAAGAACAAAATATTTGTCTCTACATTGCATACCGTTAGCATTCTTTTCTGCATTCATTTTTGCATTGCACAATTCACTTGCATCTTTTTACATTGCATTCGTACAGCTCTATTAGGTGATTGACTGATAGTTGTAGTTTACTATTTCTGTGAGTACTGATTCAATTCTAATTTTCCTGCATAATGTGTACAATGCATGACTAGGAGTAGCATTGACCCTTTATATGCTTTTGACCCCAAAATAGAAAAAACCTTACGTAGATTAAGGAAGGCTAGCAATCTAGTAGTAAATAATAGTAGTAGTTCTGATTCTGTCATTAACTCTAACTAGTTGCGTACTGATAATTCTGTTGCTAGTTCTAACATTTTTGCAGAGCCAGAACAGATGGAGAACAATGACAGAACATTGATGGAGTTGGCTACACCAAATGTGGTGTATCAACCTTGGTGCATCCGATACCCACAATTGGAGCCAGCTCAAACATATGAATTAAAATCTGGTCTTATACATCCGTTGCCTAAATTTCATGGTCTTGTAGGAGAAGACCCCCACAAGCACTTGAAGGAATTCCATGTGGTTTGCTTTACAATGAGGCCGTAGGGGATACTATAGGATTACATCAAAATGAAGGTGTTTCCATTCTCCCTAAATGGAGCAGCAAAGGATTAGTTGTAACATCCTAAAATTTATTTAATTATTTTTAGAAATTAATTATATTATTATTATTATTATCAATTTTATTTTAATAAAGGGTTTAATGATTTTATAAACTGATGAGGTTTTATCTAAATTATTTTCATTTATTAATTTAATTAATTGAATTAACGGGGGAGGCTGACGGGCGGGTCGGGGTTGACCCAACCCAACTAGAATATTAGATAGGGGTAATCAGTTTACCCTAATTGGTGTTTTACGCGTCAGACAGCCAGACCTAGAGGAGAGAGAACGCCGACCTGCAAGAAAGAGGAGCTAGGGTGTTCAGACCGTCCTAGAGCCGCATCAGATCATCACTATTATTCGCATCTAAGGTACGGGGGAGATTGGTTTAGTCATATATGAATGTGGGAAGGTACGAGTAGTGAGGGCAATCCCTAAGTCCCTCTAGGAACTAAATTCTCAATTTTGTTTGGTTATTATGTTCTAAAAATATTTTAATCGGTAAAAAAAAACAATTTGTCAATATGTTCTGTGGTCTGATTAATGTCTTGTTCTAATGTGATTTTTGTTGGGAAATCGTATGGTTAATTGCTCTAATTACTTGATTCTTTTGGTTGTTTATGGTTGTTCATGATCTCGGGCTCTTATGTGCAATGATGAAATTGGGTGAAATTCAATGGTGTTTTATGTGCGTTTCTGTGCTTCCTGATGAATGATTTATAATAATGATGGTTAAATTAATATGGTTGGGTATGATTGTGGACTGTGCGAATGATGTGTAAATAAATCATGAAAATAAGAGTGTGGATGAGAATGCATTGCGCATGGACATGAGAGGCATGAGATGCATGAGAAGCTAGACTTGGATATAATACCCTGGCCAAAAGTGGTGTTTAACAGGGTGGACTAATGATGGGGGGACATTCATATGCATGGGCAACAGGTGGTGTTTAACCATGCTGCACGCTGGCCATAGGTGGTGTTTAACGGTTGTGTGGAATGTCTTCGCACAGGCCATAGGTGGTGTTTAACTGTGCGACACACCGGCCCATACGGGGTGTTTAACGGTGTGGCCATCATTAGTGATAACTAAGGGGATTGAGGAGGTTCGCCCATGGTGTGGAGTTCCGACTCGAGACTCTTAGGTGTGGTGATGAGCATATGCATTGTGCAAGCATGTGCATTTTGTAAACATGAATGAACTGTGATTGATTTTGAATGAATGAAATGTGATTGATATATGAGCATCTGCTAACTGTTAGTAGTTGAGTACGGTAATCGGTGGGATTTGGGGCATTATTTTCCTTTATATATGATTGAATGTGATTTCTCATCGTACTTTCTCTTGTTGTTTTCTTTTAGGTAACATTGAGGGCACTCATGGTGCCATGTTTTGGAAAGGTGGGGTCTTGCTCTGATTAGTGTGACATCGGGGTTCTAGAAGTTAGAATAGTTGCTCTATGCCTTGATGTTTGAATGAGTTATTTTAAAGATGATGATGACTTTAGTTTTGTCAATTATAATGTTTAGATCTAAAACCTCCTTGAAACTTTGTGCCTACCTTTTAATTATCATGTGAACCTTTTATCCTTAATACAATTGTGCTTTTTTTTTTTTTTAACTATTACTTTGTCTTCATTTTATTTACTTGATTATTTTAATTTAAGTATTCGGGGTAGAAGGGTGTCACATTTAGTGGTATCAGAGCAGGTCGATTCATTCGGCTGTGAGTTATGTGTCTAACACGCTTTGCATTGCGTTTGTTAGTGTGATTTGACTGATTTGAAAGATGACAGTAAATTGTTTATGTTGTTTTGCATTGCGTTGAATTCTGGGTGATTTATTCAACCAGTGAGTTATGTGTCTGCCATGTGTTAGTGTTTATTTATGTTAAGTGTGGTGTACGAGTGCAGTAATCTAGTGTATTTTAAGGAAGTGTTGAGGTGATATAGATGTTCCTTTCTTGGTTGCTATACCAAGCATCCCTATTGCTAACTGCGATCTATTGAGCCTGATCACCTCAATATATTGTTAAAGGCAAAAAGGACTCTTGGCGAGCCGGTGGACCAATTGATTTGAAATGTTTTCTTTTGAAGAATGAACATTTTGTTGTGACTATCCTAAGTAGCTATTTATTTTGGATGTCTGTGAAGTTTGAGGAATGAGTTCCTCATCCTTGTTCTAATAAAATTGGAAAGTGATGATGTGATGTGTTTTATTGTTGTATTATTATTGTTTATTGTGTTTTTGGTGCTTACTATTATCTTAATCTTAATAGATTAAGATGGCAGTAAAGAGAGTGTGAAGATTCATGCTTCACAGCTCATGGCAAGGGCCTTAAGTAATTAATGAGTTAGAAGGGATACTTGAGGGTAGTGCTTCAGACTCTTAGAGATTAACATGCTAAATTATTTGAGTGTGACCTTTGGTTAGAAGAAGTGAGTTCTCTAGGTCATGTAATCTCTAGAAGAAGTATAGGGGTAGATCATTCTGAGGCAGAAGTTGTTCTTAAGTGGGAGATCCCTTAATCGGTGAGTGAGCATAAAAGTTTTCTTGGACTAGTTGGTCATGAGAGAAGTTTTATCTAAGTTAGCTTGACCTTGATGAAGTTGGTTAGGAAGGGAGTTGTTTTGGGTATAGCTTCCAAACCCTTAAGCAGAAGTTGACTAGTGCACCAGTTTTAGTATTGTCAAACCTTAGTGAACCTTTTGTAGTATATTGTGATACTTCTAGGATGTGTATAGGTGGAGTGTTGACGCAAGAGGGTAGAGTGGTAGCTTATGCTTCTAGGAAATTGAAAATCCACGAGAGAAATTACTCTACCCACGATCTTCAGTTGTCGGCTGTGGTGTTCATTCTTAAGATTTGGAGACCAGAAGGCTTTAAAGTACTTGAAGTGTCAAAAGAAACATAATTTCTTCCCTTTATCTCACTACAAGGATTTATGGCCATCATTCCCTTATCTTCATGGGAACCATTGCTTTCACCCATTGATGACGCTGGAGAGAACCCATCAGTGGATACAGAAGGTGACATGCAACAACGGTTCTTTTTAACAGGTGAATAAGTTGGGTGACAACATTTTCTGGGGTGATTTCGTTGGTTATTATTCTGTGGTTAGATGGAGGGATAAGGGAACAATTGCAAGCAGAAGGGTTGCTATTAGGGGTATCATTTTTCACTATTGAAAACTCAGTGAAGTTGTTGTAAGGTGAACACAAACAGGTGGAGCCATTTATGCAAGAATGAGTGCTCAACGATGAAAATTCCCGAGAGAGAGTAGTACAACTAGTTAGATTTCTCTATCAAACATTTTCTGCAATAACAGTCATTGCTTTAAATTTCATAGAATCAAGGCCAGTAAGAAAGGTACGATATTTGTGTGCCATTGCGCATTTAGAAACCTTACCTCTTGCTTTGACAGTTTTGCTTTCCCCATTGACTTCATTTGAAAATAGAGGAACTCTTTGGTGGGAGCTATTGAGGCATTTCTTTTAACTCTTCTTGATATTGTGGTGGCCTAAATGGAAAGAGACATAGCGGATTTTGTTAATGATTGTTTAGTTTGAGAAAAGCTTGAGTAGCATCTAAGGATACTAGTCTGTACTATTGAGATGAGTCATGGTATAGTTGTTTAATAAAAGTTAAATGGAAGATATGAGTTTTTAAGTTATGTGATCTTTAGTGTGAGAACCCAATACTCAGCCTTTTAAGGTAGGAGTTTCTCTTAAGATAAAAACCTTGCATTAGTGAGTAAGATTATAAATTTTCCTGGGATTGGACAAATACCGTAGTGAATTCCTAGACGTATTCCTTAAGTTAGCATAGTCTTTAACTCAAGAATCTAGGAAGGGAGCAAGGTTTAGGTGGATTGATAATTTGGAATTAGTTCCTAATGTCTTGGAGAAGCATTATATAGCGTGCCAACCTTAGTAATACCTGACCTTAGTTATTGAGAAGAGTGTTGTTACCAGATAGTGAGGATGTATTTTAATCTTACAGACAATTGGGAGTTGTAAGACGAATTATATGACCCCTAGCTTGGAGGTAGTAGCAGTAATGGCTACTCTTAAGATTCGAAGACACCACTTGCATGATTTTAAGTTGATATTCTCGATGACGTAGAAACACTAAGTGGAAATTCAACTAGTAGGAGAGGAACCTAAAATAGATGAGGTGATTGGAATTTCCAAATGACCAAGGTTTTAGGAAGCCATCACTAGGTAGAATCAAGACAGTAGAATATGTCGTAAATAGGAAATCCTTTCGCATCCTTTCGTGTGATTAGAGGGCATGATCTGTTAACTAGTTAGAACACCCATTCTAGTGGATAGAAGAGAAACCATAAGACGAGGGAATATGATTTTCTAGATGGCATTAAGTAATTTAGAAATGGAGTTATGTACTTAGTAAGTCTTAGAAGAGGATCGTACGGTAGATTTAATATCGAATCGAGGTGGTATAGATGCCTAAGGATCTTTGGAAGATGTTTTGGCAGCTTAAATCATGGGAAGGGGGGATAAGTGTGAGCACCTATTTGGTTGACAGGTTGGAATCCTAGAGTTATTTTAGAACTTGGGGGAGAAATTTTGTTAAACTCGAGGAATCTAATTGCATTGGGTTCAATCTATCACTTCACCCGTGCCATGTACACAATAATTGCACATGTTTCAACTTTGGACGTACATTTGTTATTCTGGCAAGTAATCGAACTAACTTGTTTGAAGGTTAAAAGAAGACTTAGGTATGAGAATTGATATTAGAAATTGTGAAAGATTTAAGGTTAATTGGTTTAGAGAGGTGAGATGATTATTTAGCCAAAGCAAATCGAGTGAGGACTGTCGTTAGAAACACTAAATGAGTAAGGGCAGGACAATTGTAAGGGTATGGGAAGTACTTACTCTATGTAAATTCGAGGACGAATTTTCTTTTAGGAGGGGAGAATTGTAACATCCTAAAATTTATTTAATTATTTTTAGAAATTAATTACATTATTATTATTATTATCAATTTTATTTTAATAAAGGGGTTAATGATTTTATAAACTGATGAGGCTTTATCTAAATTATTTTCATTTATTAATTTAATTAATTGAACTAACGCGGGAGGCTGACGGGCGGGTCGGGGTTGACCCAACCCAACTAGAATATTAGATAGGGGTAATCAGTTTACCCTAATTGGTGTTTTACGCGTCAGACAGCCAGACCTAGAGGAGAGAGAACGCCGACCTGCAAGAAAGAGGAGCTAGGGTGTTCAGACCGTCCTAGAGCCGCATCAGATCATCACTATTATTCGCATATAAGGTACGGGGGAGATTGGTTCAGTCATATATGAATGTGGGAAGGTACGAGTAGTGAGGGCAATCCCTAAGTCCCTCTAGGAACTAAATTCTCAATTTTGTTTGGTTATTATGTTCTAAAAATATTTTAATCGGTAAAAAAAACAATTTGTCAATATGTTTTGTGGTCTGATTAATGTCTTGTCCTAATGTGATTTTTTTTGGGAAATCGTATGGTTAATTGCTCCAATTACTTGATTCTTTTGGTTGTTTATGGTTGTTCATGATCTGGGGCTCTTGTGTGCAATGATGAAATTGGGTGAAATTCAATGGTGTTTTATGTGCGTTTCTGTGCTTCCTGATGAATGATTTATAATAATGATGGTTAAATTAATATGGTTGGGTATGATTGTGGACTGTGCGAATGATGTATAAATAAATCATGAGAATAAGAGTGTGGATGAGAATGCATTGAGCATGGACATGAGAGGCATGAGATGCATGAGAAGCTAGACGTGGTTATAATACCCTGGCCAAAAGTGGTGTTTAACAGGGTGGACTAATGATAGGGGGACATTCATATCTATGGGCCACAGGTGGTGTTTAACCATGTTGCACACCGACCATAGGTGGTGTTTAACGGTTGTGTGGTATGTCTTCACACAGGCCATAGGTGGTGTTTAACTGTGCGACACACCAGCCCATACGGGGTGTTTAACGGTGTGACCATCATTAGTGATAACTAAGGGGATTGAAGAGGTTCGCCCAATGGTGTGGAGTTCCGACTCGAGACTCTTAGGTGTGGTGATGAGCATATGCATTGTGCGAGCATGTGCATTTTGTAAACATGAATAAACTGTGATTGATTTTGAATGAATGAAATATGATTGATATATGAGAATTTGTTAACAGTTAGTAATTGAGTACGGTAATGGGTGGGATTTGGGGCATTATCTGTCTTTATATATGATTGAATGCGATTTCTCACCGTACTTTCTCTTTGTTTTTTTTTTAGGTAACGTTGAGGGCACTCTGAAAAGGCGGGGTCTTGCTCTAATGGGTTCTAGAAGTTAGAATAGTTGCTCTATGCCTTGATGTTTGAATGACTTATTTTAAAGATGATGATGACTTTAGTTTTCTCAATTATAATGTTTAGACCTAAAACCTCCTTGAAACTTTGTGCCTACCTTTTAATTATCATGTGAACCTTTTATCCTTAATACAATTGTGCTTTTTTTGGTTTTTAACTATTACCATGTCTTCATTTTATTTACTTGATTATTTTAATTTACGTATTCGGGGTAGAAGGGTGTCACATTGGTTGTATCTACAGCCAGTCCTCTTTAATACCTGGGGAGACATGAAACGTATGTTCCTAGAGAAGTTCTTTCCGGCATCCAGAACTGTGACCATCAGGAAGGAAATCTGTGGGATAAGGCAGTATACAAGAGAGACTCTACACGAGTATTGGGAGAGATTCAATAAACTTTATGCCACCTGTCTGCACAATCAGATCAACAAGCAATTGCTGATCCAGTATTTCTATTAAGGACTTTCAATGATGGACAGAAGCATGATTGACGCCGCTAGTGGAGGAGCTTTGATGGATAAAACACCAGCAGTAACAAGGCATCTGATCTCCAATATGGCAAGTAATACACAACAGTTTGGGATCAGAGGGTGAATGAAATTGATGCAGCTTCCAACCAAATACTAGAAAATCAGCTGACCGAATTGACATCATTGGTGAGACAGCTTGTTGTTGGACAACACCAACCAGTCATGGCAGCAAAAGTATGTGGCATATGTGCTTCCGTAGAGCACCTCACTGACATGTGCCCCACTCTTCAGGAAACTGAGTTAGACCAACCAGAGAATGTTGGAGCCATAGGTGGATTTCAGTACGGGAAACAGCTGTATCAGAATCGGCCATTTGATAGTAGCACCATGGAAGACAGCCATTTCGGCCGGGACCGAATCAGGGGCCCTATGCAGCTCAACAATTCGGGTCCACACTAAATACATATCAAAGACATGCAGGTTATCAATAGCCAACTCCGCAATATCAAGCACTACCATTCCAACAACAACAGCAACAGTAGAGAGTGCCTACTCAAGGCAACTCTCCATCTCTATAGGACCTGATGAAGCAGCTTGCAAGCAGCAACCTGGAGTTCTAGCAATCTGTGAGCTCCAGCAATCTGTGAGCTCCAGCAATATGCAATTCCAGCAGAACGTGACCGCCACCATCCAATACCTCAAAACACAGATTGGACAGTTAGCCAACACTGTGAGCCAATTACAGTCGGCTAGATCCAGCAACCTCCCCTCTCAAACCATTCCAAATCCGAGAGGAAATGCCAGTGTAGTCACTCTCAGAAGCGGAAAAGAACTGCCTCAACCTACACTACAGTAGTTGCCGAGATCAGCTGAAGCCGACTCTGAGCCAAATGCTGACTCACAGTCTCGGCTAGAGAAAACTATCCCAGCGCCATTCCCAACTAGGACCATCTCAATAAGAAGGCTAGAGTCAGATGAAGAACTGTTGAAGATGTTCCGAAAAGTGGAAATCAATATTCCACTCCACGATGGGATTAAACAGGTTCCTAAATACGCCAAATTCCTCAAGGAATTGTGCGTACACAAACAGAAGAAGATGAAGGGGAACGGGGAAATTGGAGGTGTTTTCGGTCCTTACAAGAAATGAAGAACTCACTATAGGTGCTCAAGCCTTGCCAAAGAAATGCAGAGATCCTGGAATCTTTTTTGTCCCATGCACCATTGGCGAATGCACTTTTGCCTATGCCATGCTGGACCTGGAAGCTTCAATTAATGTCATGCCCGCATCAATCTACATGTCCTTGAATTTTGGTGATCTTGAACCCATAAGGATGACCATTCAGCTTGCATACAGGAGCATTGTCCAACCACTGGGAGTTCTTGAAGATGTTTTCGTCCAGGTGAATGAGCTAATATTTCCAACTGATTTTTATGTGCTAGATATGGAGGATGAGACATCTGGGAAGGAATCCACCTTAATTCTAGGAAGACCATTCCTGATGACGGCCAGAACAAAGATCGATCTGCATGCCGAGATGCTCTCAATGGAATTCGGTAACATGCTGGTGCAGTTTAATATTTTTGAAGCCATGAAGTACCCTACCGAAGACCATTCTCTCTTCGGCATTGACTTGATTGATGAATTAGTTGAGGAGTACCTTCAACTAGACGGCTGCAATGAAGACATTGAGAATTTTGCTAGAAGCACTGATCAAATCAGTTGCTTAGGGTCCTTTATAGAAAAGGCCGACCATGAGGAAGTACAAGATCTTCCCAACTCTGAGGACAATCATAATGACATTGCCAACTTCGATTTTGAAGCCGAACTGTCTGAAATGTTAGACCAAGTCTGCAACCTGGAGATCCCAGAGTGTACAAATTGCGTAGAAGTCGAGGTTGTCAAGATCAAAAGTCCCTTCTCAGCACATCTGGCAACCATTTTTACGATCGAAATCAAGTCGGCCAGAGAAGGCCGAGTCAAGGAAAAGATAAAAGTCAACTCGGCCGAAAAGTCAGACAGCGAGGCCGACACGCTTGCCGAGATCGTCTCGGCTAATGAAGACTAGAAGCAAGCTGGAGCAGTATTCATTATTCCAGATGGATCTGAGTTCGAAGCTGCTCAAGAAGCTGATGCCGACTCCAATTCAACAAGAAGTGAACTCACCAATAGGAGTCGCCCAAAGTAGCCAAAGGCCAAAATCATGTCGGCACACCTAGTGTTGAGTCCAAATCAAGCTGGCCAGATGAATTCGAAATCATTAACTGAAAAATCTTCATCGCCATCACCACCCATGGAACTGAAACCACTGCTGAATCACTGAAAGTATGCCTACTTGGACAAGGAACAACAACTTCTGGTTATCATTGCCAACAATCTCCACCAGGAGCAAGAAGACAAGTTGCTGGAAGTCCTAAGGCAGCATAAGAGGGCAATAGCGTGGAAACTATCAGACCTTCCTGGCATAAACCCCTCCATCTACATGCACAGAATATTGATGGAGGAGGAAATCAAACCTATAAGGCAACAATAGAGAAGACTGAATCCGACCATCTTGGACGTGGTCAAGAAGGAAGTCACAAAACTTCTTGCTGCAGGTATCATCTACCCCATCTCGGATAGCCAGTGGGTGAGCCTTGTGCAAGTTGTACCAAAAAAGTCTAGGATGATTGTCATGAAAAACCAACAAGACGAGTTGGTACCTATGCGGATTCAGAATAGCTGGAGAGTCTGTATTGATTATAGAAGATTAAACTAGGCAACTCGCAAGGATCACTTTCCTTTGCCTTTTATTGATCAAGTCCTGGAAAAGCTATAAGGGAAATCCCATTACTGCTTTTTGGATGGATTCTCAGGATACATGCTAATTCACATTGCACCTGAAGATCAACATAAGACTACCTTCACCTGCTCGTTTGGCACGTTTGTGTATAGTCGCATGCCATTTGGCCTGTGTAATGCTTTGAGTACATTTCAATGTTGTATGATTAGCATCTTCTCGGATTTACTACAGGACTGCATGGAGGTGTTCATGGATGACTTAACGGTATATGCTAACTCATTCAATGCATGCCTGGGAAATCTATCCAAGGTGTTTAAGAGATGTATTGACACAAACCTTGTGCTCAATTTTGAAAAATGTCATTTCATGGTGACTGAGGGAATTGTGTTGGGACATCTAGTTTCCAATAGAGGCATTGATGTGGATAAATCAAAGATAGACATCATATCCCCCTTCCAAACCCCACTTCTGTAAGGGAAGTTCGCTCTTTCTTAGGACATGCAGGCTTCTATAGAAGATTCATCAAGAATTTCTGCAAACTTTCTCTGCCACTATCCAGGCTGCTATAGAAGGATGGGGAATTCAAATTTGACCAACCCTGTATTGAAGCATTTCAGGAGCTCAAGAACCGACTCACATCCGCCCCTATTTTGCAAGCACCAAACTGGGACCTGCCATTTGAGCTGATGTGTGATGCATCCAATTCGACATTGGGAGCTGTCCTCGGCCAAAGAGCTGGAGTCAGCCAACCGGTGCATGTAATTGCCTATGCATCTCGTACCATGGACTCAGCCCAGCAAAACTACACAACCATTGAGAAGGAACTTTTGGCAATTGTCTTTGCCTTGGACAAATTTCACGCATACCTTCTCGGCTCAAGAATAATTGTGTTCTCTGACCATGCTGCATTGAGATACTTGTTGAAGAAGCTTGATGCCAAACCAAGACTGATCCGGTGGATGCTTCTCCTTCAAGAATTCAACATAGAGATCAGAGATAAGAAAGGTGCTGAGAATTATGTAGCTGACCACTTAAGCAGAATTAAAAGAGAAAGCGAACCAATGCCTATCCGAGACGAGTTCCTAGATGAGCAGCTGCTGCACATCCAAACGTCCACACCATGGTTTGCCGACATATACAATTATGTGGCAACATCTCAATTTCCACTGTGACACCCTTTTACCTCGAATACTTAAATTAAATTAATAAAATAAATAAAATGAATACATGGTAATAGTTAAAACCAAAATGCACAATTGTATTAAAGATAAAAGGTTCACATGATAATTAAAAGGTAGGCACAAAGTTTTCAATGAGATTTTAGATCTAAACATTATAATTGAGAAAACTAAAGTCATCACATCTTAAAAATAAGTCATTCAAACATCAAGGCATAGAGCAACTATTCTAACTTCTAGAACCTCGATGTCACACTAATCAGAGCAAGACCCCGCCTTTTCAAAACTTGGCACCATGAGTACCCTCAACTTTGCCTAAAAGAAAACACAAGAGAAAGTACGGTGAGAAATTGCATTCAATCATATATAAAGGCAGATAATGCCCCAAATCCCACCCATTACCGTACTCAATTACTAACAATTAACAGATGCTCATATATCAATCACATTTCATTCATTCAAAATCAATCACAGTTCATTCATGTTTACAAAATGCACATGCTCGCACAATGCACATGCTCGCACAATGCATATGCTCATCACCACACCTAGGAGTCTCGGGTCGGAACTCCACACCATGGGCGAACCTCCTCAATCCCCTTAGTTATCACTAATGATAGCCACACCGTTAAACACCATGTATGGGCCAGTATGTCGCATAATTAAACACCACCTATGGCCCGTGCGAAGACATTCCACACAACCGTTAAACACCACCTATGGCCGGCGTGCAACATGGTTAAACACTACCTGTGGCCCATGCATATGATTGTCCCCCATCATTAGTCCCCCTGTTAAACACCACATATGGCTAGAGTATTATAGCCACGTCTGTCTTCTCATGCATCTCATGCCTCTCATGTCCATGCTCAATGCATTCTCATCCACACTCTTATTCTCATGATTTATTTATACACCATTTGCATAGTCCACAATCATACCCAACCATATTAATTTAACCATCATTATTATAAATCATTCATCAGGAAGCACAGAAACACACATAAAACACCATTGAATTTCACCCAATTTCGTCATTGCCACAAGAGCCCAGATCATGAGCAACCATAAAAAACCACAAGAATCAAGTAATTAGGACAATTAACCATACAATTTCCCAACAAAAATCACATTAGGACAAGACATTAATCAGACCACAGAACATATTGACAAATTGTTTTTTTTTACCGATTAAAATAGTTTTAGAACATAATAACCAAACAAAATTGAGAATTTAGTTCCTAGAGGGACTTAGGGATTGCCTTCACTACTCGTACCCTCCCACATTCATATATGACCAAACCAATCTCCCCCGTACCTTAGATGCGAAGAATAGTGATGATCTGATGCGACTCTAAGACGGTCTGAACACCCTAGCTCCTCTTCCTTCCAGGTCGGCGTTCTCTCTCCTCTAGGTCTGGCTGTCTGACGCGTAAAACACCAATTAGGGTAAACTGATTACCCCTGTCTAATATTCTAGCTGGGTCGGGTCAACCCCGACCCGCCCGTCAGTCTTCCCCGTTAATTCAATTAATTAAATTAATAAATGAAAATAATTTAGATAAAGCCTCATCAGTTTATAAAATCATTAACCCCTCTATTAAAATAAAATTGATAATAATAATAATAATGTAATTAATTTCTAAAAATAATTAAATAAATTTTAGGATGTTACATCCACTAGAGGCATTCTGGCCATACAAGGAAAAACTCCAGAGTGATGTCAAATACTACATATGGGATGATCCCTACCTTTCAAGACTCTGCAGTGATAAAGTTATTCGCAAGTGCATTCTTGACACCGAGATCAATTCGGTCCTCCAATTCTGCTACTCAGCACCTGGAGGCGGCCACCATGGATAAACTCGGACTGCTAGGAAAGTGCTTGACTACGCCTCTATTGCCCACTATTTTTAGAGACACTTATCAATTTGTCTCCACCTCGACAAATGTCCAGAAAGCCGGAGTGGCCATGAACTAAAAGCATGAAATTCCCCAACAACCCATCTTATTTTGTGAAGTTTTTGATGTGTGGGGTATTGATTTCAGTGGGCCATTCCCAGTCTCCAATGGCTACTCGTATATTCTGCTAGTCGTCGATTATGTATCAAAATGGGTAGAAGCCATTGCCACCAAGACCAACGATGCAAAGGCAGTTGTGGACTTTCTGAAGTTCAACATTTTTTGTAGGTTTGGTGCTAAAAGCGCTCATAAGTGACCAAGGCAGTCACTTCTGCAATAGAGCCATGGCTTCCCTTCTTCAGAAATATGGGGTGACACACAGAATCGCCACAGCCTACCATCCCCAAACAAATGGCCAAGCCGAAGTTTTCAACAGGGAAATTAAGAAAATGCTGTAAAAGATGACCAACCCAAGCAGGAAAGACTGGAGCCGACTCCTTGAGGACGCTCTTTGGGCACACAGAACTACTTACCGAACACCGTTAGGGATGTCTCCCTATCGGATTGTCTTCAGTAAAACCTGCCACCTTCTTGTGGAGCTAGAGCACAAGGCTTACTGGGCTGTCAAGCAGAGCAATCTGGCCTTTGACTAAAGTGAAGAATAGAGGAAATTCCAACTACAAGAGTTAGATGAACTCCGCTTGGAAGCATATGAGAATTCCAGGATCTATAAGTAGAAAGTCAAGAAATTCCATGACCAACAGATCCTAAGGAAAGACTTCTGAGTCAGCCAGAAAGTGCTGCTATTTAATTCATGACTAAAAATGAGCTTATCAAATTGGTGCCGTTGTCGAGGATCGAACCTGGGTCACCCGCGTGACAGGCGGGAATACTCACCACTATACTACAATGACTAAAGCTCATAGCAGGTAAGCTTCGCTCTAGATGGGATGGACCTTTTATTATCACTAACATATTTTCCTATGGTGCAGTGCAACTAAAAGATGAACAAAGCAACAACACCTTCCAGGTCAATGGGCATCAAATCAAGCCATTCTATGAAGGTCCAGCACCAATTACAAGTGACATGGAGATCATCTCACTGGTGGAATCAGCTCCACCAGATGGCACGACCTAAGCCTATTATGCCAGCCTCTCTCAATCATATTAGGCATTGAGGACAATGCAGAACTCAAGTGTGGGGGGGAGCACCATTGTGGCCATCTGAGGCTGCAGACCGAATTTTGTTGCTCTAATATTGTTCACACCTTTCATTCTGGCTCAATTTTATTTGTTTTGTTTTCTTTGCATTTATGTTTTGTTTCCTTAGTCTGTTTCAATTTAATGTCTTTTCTCCTGAGTCATTTTCCTTTCTTTTCCAGTCGATTCCAATAAAAACTACTGAAGCTGAATTCATCTCGGTTCTATGCCATCTCAGCTGAATCCGGAGTGACTTCGGCCAAACATGATCCTTACTTGTCTTTTTGTTCTCTGCCTTGTTTCCTCCTAGTGTAATTTCAGAATTGGATTGTCGAAAAAATGTGTGTTGGAAAGAATTTTGAATCAACTTTCAAAAGTTTAAGAAGACAGTAGGAAGTAATTCTACAACCCTGAGAAGAGATTTCTCTAGCCTGAAGGGGGCGAAAATTTTGTGTTTCTAGGCAATGATTGACTGAAAATTGAAAAGGAAAACCTTTGGTGATAGAGAAAAATAAGCTGTGTGAGAATTTGAGCCTCTTTACATATTAATGGCTTGCGTCTTGCCATTCTCTCTTTTCTTGTGTGATTTTTGCATTCATGATTAATTGTGTATTCTACATTTTGCCTTGACTCTCTAGATACAACTATTTGCACATGCAAGAATGACATGATCTAAGCCATGTTTCTTATAAGCCCTGAGGCAATAAAGCCTACCTGAAAAATTTTGTCCCTTGTTTGCCCCCTTGAGCCCAATTAAACTATTCTTTCTGATAGATCATTATAAGCTAAGGACAAAAAATCCATGATTTAACCTCACCCATAGGGAGCAGAGGAAGCCTTGGAATTGTTTTGGGAATAAGTCATCATCAAAGTGTGGGGGAAATTCTGGGAAGTAGAATCTATTCGGCATCTTCCAAAGGCTAGAAAAGAAAAGAAGCAAGCGAATGAAAGAAAAAGAGAAAAGTAGGAAAGCAACTAAGAAATCAAAACTGAAAAACAAAGAATTACAGCAAGGTTACATGAATACCAGGAAAGAAAGAAAAAAAATAAATAAATAAAAGATCAGAAAAAGGGAGAGAAGTGAGCAGACAAGAGTAGAATAAAGGAAGGAGATCACAGCATCCTGGGCTACCCCCATGTTGATGAAGCTTACTCCCCATTGCTCCTCTCTTCCCCATGGGTTCTAACACCACCTCCCATATTCTATCCTACCCGTGTCCCTAACATCGCTACAAGCCAAAAAGGAAGTCCTAATGATCATGACGGTTTGTGTTTTTGCAGGTGTAGGAGGACAGCCTTGTCAAAGTAAAAGAATGCTAGTCTCATGCAATGTTGAGTGTAAATACAAACCCAAACACTTGAGAGACTGAGAGAATACATGCCTAAGTGAGAGCTCTATCACTCCAAGCTACCTTTTGCTATTTGCAGGTCATGAATTCACCTGGGGCGAAGGAGAAGTAGTCTTTAGATTGTTTGAATACCTTAAACTTAGGATGAAGGAGTGTCGACTCTGTCTCGACTGAACTTAAGGAAGCCAAATTGAAAATTCTTTCCTATCCTTAAAAATCTCCCTTGTTGATTCCCATTTGATTTTTCCCAGGAGTGCAAAAGGTTAAGGGTGGGGGTCTGATGAGTCACAGATTATGCATCTTTTATAGACCTAAGAAGGGTGGTTGTAAGATTATTTTATGCTTAAGGATTGTTTGTTAGCTTAGATTCATATTATGAACCTAAAAATAGAGAAAATACAAATCTGTGCTAAATTGAAGGTCTTAGCTAATAAAAAGTTTCCTTCCCTTCTTTTGTAGGATTGAGCCAAGTTCACATCAGCCAGGAGTGTCATCTGAGCTGAGGCCGACTCCGTCTCGGCCAGGCCAGGCCTTGCAGCCCAACAGCTCACGGTAGGCGCAACCCAATAAGGGTGGCCCAATGGCACTATCCACATCAGCTATCCAACTCAGAGGCCACCTCAGCTCTAGATGCCATGTCACTCCTGGAGAAACGAGTGACACAAGCTACGCAACGGTAGAATAGGAAATTCACTTTTGTAATTCTGTTAGGCATCGTAATTCGCACGCTCTTGTATATATAGGAGTAGTTGTGTACATTTTAGGGGTCTTTGAATTCACACTTTATGCATTGTCATCATTTTCATTATCTCGCTCTCATTTTCCTCCATCTACGATGGTGCACGGTGCTGCATTGGTGTTTCTCTCGATCGAGGAAGTGCAGATCTGAAACTGGGAAGCCGAAGTCTGTTAGAGGGAACTAATTGGGATTCCAAAGCACTCTGGTGGATCTGATCCTCAACGCTCAGGCTATTGGAGATGAACTACCACCATCAACCATGGCGATCATCGTGGAAGATGGATCCATCTAAATTCAGACCACTGTGTTTGTACTTTGTTTTCTATTAATCAATTTCATTCTGCATTTCTCATTTCTGTTCCTTTCCTCTTCTTAAATTCGCGGATTGAATTGCGATTGCATTTAAATGTGAACAATGTTAAGCTAAGCTGATCGAAACTGGTTTAACTAATTCAGTAGGTAATCAACTAATGATTGTTAATTGAGAACCTAAAATCAGCTCTGAACTTAATCCCTGCCAACTGATGAGGTAGCGATTGCGTAATTCCTCGGTATGGCAATGGACGAACCTTTGGCGATCGTCATAAGAATTCCCAAGGCTGATATGGACTCGAACCGGGAGTGAGGAAATTGAATTGGACTTGGATTAATAGAACTAAACATGAGCATAGTTATATCATAATAATAATAATAGTAATATCAGTAGCATTAGTATATTTTCACTGCATTCATAGTTTTAGTTTATTTTTGCTTTACTCGCATTCAAACCCTCCTCATTTACTGCTTTCCATGTACTGAAACAGAGTCGGTCCAACTCTATTGCGTCTGTCTACACTTAGCCGAGACCAAGCTTGATAAATCTCTACCGAGACCATATCGGCTCAATCTCTGCCGAGAGCAACTCGGCTAGTGGTCGAGGCGGGTCAATACTCTGCACCATAGATTCTACATCATTTCGCTTCACACTAAATCACAATTGAGCACACTGTGTCCTTGAGAAAATTCGACCTAAGGTTGACTATACTATAGTTAGCTTTAGTTATTTGATGCGCATTAAGACGACTAAAAACGAGCTTATCACATACCTTACGTGGTTCTTTGTTGTGTTGGATGTATAAACATACAAACTTAGATAGAGACAAATTTAGTTCGTGATCTTTCTCCTTTCATGATGCATGTGTTTGATCTAGTCGCCTCTCATTCTTCAAAAAGAGCTTCAGTTGATGTATTTCGTTGGATCGCGCTATGGGATTGAAATAGATTAATAGATTAATGTTGCTAACTTGGTGTTACATTGGTTTGCATGATGAAAAACCTACTACGTTGTAAATGATATAGCAATTGTGTTGACAGTTGACAGATCTTTCGGATAGAAATTCATTTCTCTCATTTCTGCTTATATAAATTTTTGTAGAGTTACATGTTGTATCCCAATTCTGGATATCAGATATAAATTATCTACGGTACAATATAATTAATAATCTCATAATTGTTAGTTAAAAGTAGTATTCATAACATAACAAAATAAAATTATCTAATTTCATAATTAAAATACACTATAACAATAAATAAATAAGAACATAAAACAATGTATATAGATATCAATTCTTAAACTATCAAAATTTTCTTTAATTTTATGAAGATTGTACACCGTATTTACATGGAAATAAACCTATATTATCTAATTTTTAATGAGTTGAACCAAAATAAAACGAAGCAAACCTTTTGTAAATGTTTGGTGCGTATAGATAAAAGTAGGAAATATAGAATAATAGTGATGTGTTTTATGTTTAGTAGTATAT